>APFE031217981.1:0-33875 GCA_000404065.3 Pinus taeda
TGGAGGTTGCCCCCTCAAAGAGGCAAGTGAACATTACTCTCTGAATAATAAAATCATTGCTATTCTGTGTTCTGGGTATCTTTTCTTTGCATATTCTGTGTTCTGGGTCTCTTTTTCTTCGCATATTCTGTATTTGGGTATCATTTGTAGGTTAAGAGCATAACATGGAACATCTTCGTCTGCATCCAGTCATTCATATGAAAATGTGAATTCTGATGATGTGCAAGAAAATATGAGTGATTTTGAATAGTTGTCTAAGACAATTTATATAAGTGATGTTTGCATTGTATCTTGAAATAAAATTTTTGATTTCCATATGGTGTTAAATCAAAAGTTATAAGTCATTTTTATGTTGTTTGATTATATGTCCTAATTATGATAGATTTTATTGTTTAGAATAACTACAATGCAACATTAAATTAGAGATATAATGTATGTTTTATTCAATATACAAATAACGACATTTTGATTCATTTAGTCATGTAATTTGTTCATAATGCCATGGTTGTTTAATTTTATCATTGAAAAATTTCCAATTTCTTTTGTATCTAGCATGTTATGGTTGAAAATGTGTTGAATTTATACTTAGGAAAGAAACATATTATTCTACCAAAAACATTAGTGTGTTTTTTTCTCATAAACAACTGTTTTTTTGCACATAAAAGTTCGGTTTTACTAGCATTTTTTAAAATGTTAAAAATTGACTGTAAAAAAAAATCGTCGTTCTAGTATCAACACTTCTTCGTTTTCAAGGTTTCTTTTACACAAAAGTTTTGTTTTCACTGCCATTTTTAAAACATGTTCAAAATTGACCCTAAAAAAAAAACATTGTTCTAGTATACACACTTTTTGTTTTTAGCATTGCTTTTGATGTTTTTTCAGGTTTTTTTGGCGAGAGTTCCAGTTTTGAATTTATAGTTCCCGTTTCAAAGTTTACACTGTTAAAAGATCATCTATGCGAGGAAGGGGATAATAATTTTTTATTTTTATCTTATTCAGTGCTCGGTAGTCAATGCACATTCTCCACGAGCCATCTTTCTTTCTCACCAAAACAATTGGTGACCCACATGGTGATGTGCTAGGCCTGATAAACCCCTTCTTGAGCAACTCTTGCACCTGCTTCTTGATTTCAGCATTCTCTAAAGCAGACAACCTGTACATTCCAATGTTAGGCAATGGAACATCTTGCTGCAAAATAATATCATGTACTATTTCCTTTTTGGGTGATAGACCTTTAGGTTCTTGAAACAGAACATCATACTCTGAAACAATCTTTTCTATATTAACTTGCTGCTTAGTGTGGGGCCATGAATACAACCACTTTTTAACACTTATTTCATCCATTTTTACTCTTCTTTATCATGTTATTTATTATAATTTATTATATAAATACATTTTATAAATGATTTATGCTCTTATGGATGAATATTATTTCTTCTTTTTTATTTCTAATAAATTGATGATTATGCATGTTTTTATCAATGATAGTTTTAATAAATTGGTTGGAACATTATTCACCATTTATAGCCTCCAAGATGATTTCAAGATTGAATATTTGATCATTAAAAGTGCCAACTCATAAATTCGCTGGAATAAGAAGTGACAGGTGTGCGGTTGAGATTCTGAGCAAATGAAGAAGAATCTGGAAAATCCGGAACATGAGTTTTGTCCAAAATGGACCCAATTAATTTTACCCAGAGAACAATTTTCCAAAATTCGGCTTGTACTAAGAGAAACACAGGGTTCTTTGAGCACCATTTTCTCAGATTTTTTGTTGCGGTCGTCCTCCAAATCTCAGCTGCAAAGCCAAATTCGCCTTGCTCTTGTTGAAAGATGGATTGAAATATATTTTCTTCTTGATCAATTGGTTACAAACAATCTAATTTTGTAATAGAAATCATGTTGTAATTATCTCTGTTGTAACTTCTCTTTGATCTCTATCTATTTAAATGAAAATAGAGATCAGAGAGGGGAATGGAAAAATGATTGAGGATTAGAGATTCAGAATTGAGGATGGCTGAGAGAATGTAGAATTGGGAATGATGGATTCAGAATTATGATTTGAGAATTAGAAATTCAGAATTAAGGATTCATGATGCATGATAGGATAGGAGGAAAAAGGGATTGTTGCATGTTGTAATTCTCAAAGCTTCAGCTGCTGTAATGATTTCACAGTTTGATGATTAATATATGATTTGGGAGTTGTTGTTCATTCACCTAATCTGAAGTAGCCCAACAGCATCTACTGGCGGCTAAGGGCCCAGCCTTTGGTGGATTGTGCTACTGCTGTATATTATATCTGTAGTTCATGTGTGGTTTTCATTATCAGTTTTGTTCGGTAATCTAATGTGTTTTGTTATTTTACATCATGGTTCTGTTATATTCGATTTATGTTCAACTCAGTAATATTGTTCTAGATGCCAGGAATGTCGTATTGATTCATCTTGACTTGGTAACGCATTGTTGTTCTTTTAATCATTGATATAACGTTGTTGATCCTTACAGAATGTTATTGTTGTTCAATTACACCGTAACCGTGTTGTGACCTTCATAAGTTTTTATTATTATATTCGTCTATGGTTTACACTTAATCGTGATTGTTGTTCAACTGACATTGTTATTCCATTACGAATTACAATTGTTCTTGTTTACAACTGAGATTGATATTTGTGGTACCAAGGTCAGATTACTATTTCTCTCAATACTAAGGCGTGCATGTTTGTTATTCATCTTGGTTTATCGTTCATTTACATTTGGCTCTGAGTGTTTTTGCTAATTAGTCTCTGTTCTATTTCCGTGTGCTGTCTGATTTATTCTTAGAGTAAAGATTGTTATCTGATTTCTGTAGGATACACTTGCTGCACTTATTTTTGTATATTAAGGTGGTGTTGTTTATAAGAATTAGTTGTCGTTACTGTTCCATTTCTTGTCATTCGAAAATCATCATTGCTTTGGTGTGCAGAAGATTTGAGACTGTAGAAAACATTGACATATGTTGTCTAGTTCCCAGTTTGATGATCTTTCTTTTGAGTGCCTTTTTAATTGAATTAGTTTACAGGAGGGAGAGTTACTTCTACTGTACCCTCGACTGATAAATTGTTGTACTTTTCTGAGTGAATGATTTAAGTTTCAGAGTGATAAGTTTCTTTTAATTGTAAGTAGATTTTATTTCCAGCTTTCATTTACTTTTGGATTTTAAGCACTAAACTGCAAAACATTACTCTTGAGTAAATAGCCGCCTCAGACTGAGTACACTCTTGAAATAAAAAGTCGTCCTTGGGTTGACAATTAATTTGAAGATAATTAGGAGTTAAAAAGACACCTTTTTATCGCTCGACACTTAGCGTTACAGCCCTCAAATAAATTGGTTTTATCAGGTTTTTTTTCCTTTACAACAATTAGTAAGAATTGTTTGTATGAATTTATCATTATTTTCATCTACCCTGAGTTTATGAGAGTATAATTATTCTTGAGCTTATGAGCTCTTACAGAGTACTCGATTCCATTTTTAACAAGTAGATACTTGTTTCCAGCTCTATAGAAAATGGCTTTTCTATCGTAAAAGTAAGGACTCCCTAAAACAATTACACGTATATCCAAAGGAATTATGTCTAACTCAACCTCACCTACAAATGTTGACCCCAAAGAAAACTTGAGTTTGCATTGTCTAGTCACTTGTAGTTGTGCTTTATCATTCAACCATCCTAAGGGGTATGGTTTTTTGTGAGGTGTAGTTGTTAATCCCAATTTCTTTACAATTTCTTCGGAACTCAAATTTACTTGTGAGCCACTATCAAACAAAGTATCAATATTTTGATGTTTGGAAACAACTCAAATATGAAAAAGCTCATGCCTTTTTCTCTCATGCTCTTCATGAATAACAGATTGAGCGGAATTACTAGTAGATGCTTTAGAATTCTTGCCTTTTATACCTATGGCTGCAATGATTGTTTCATCTCCCGAGTCTGAACCCAAATCTTTCTGAATAGTTGCAGTAGTCTTCTTCTTCTTTCCCTGAGACTTCTTAGGTCTCAGCTCTGGATGCAGAATCTAGCAATGCTCATCATCATGCCCCTCCTTTTTACAGTGATTGCATGAAGCTTTGCTTTTCTGTGCAGTGTTCACCTTCCTTGCTTTCCACTTCTTCTTTCTTTTCTCCTTGCTCTTGCTTGCAGTGGGTTGGGATGGTCCCCGAACTTCTGGATTTCCATTCTCTCCTCTAGCTTCTAGATGAGTAGCTTGTACAGATACCTCATCTATACTAGTGGAATTAAACATGAGGATGGTATGCCTCATGTAGCTGTGTAGACCACCAATGTACTTCAAAAGAGTCTCTAGTGAGTCTAATGAGATCCGTAGAATCAATTCTCTCTTTCTAAATTCTTGAGTGTACCCTTGAACACTTTTCCCTTTCAACTTCCGAAGAGTTTGCCAACTCATAATCGCTTGTTGCATGTAGGCCAATGGATATAACTGCTTCTTTATGGAAGAAACAAATTTACTCTAGACAAAGATAGTCTTACCATGTCTTTTGATGTCAGCTTGGGTTCTGCCTTCCCACCAAACCAAGACAGTGCCTCCTAGGCGTAGGCTTGCCAGCTGAATTTTGCTCTTGTCTGAATCAATGTTCTATACTCTGCAATACACATCAATTTGAAGCCAATTGTCCAAATTTTTAGCATTTAGCTCTCCATCATATATAGGCAAATCAAATTTAACATTTAGCTTGATCAAAGATTCTTTCTTATTATGCACAAGGCTATTAGGAGGTGTGAGGAAGTTTTCCTCTTTCTTTTTTCCTTTTGAGTGGTCACGGTTATGAGATTCATCTTCTTCTTTGTCTTGTTTAGAACCTGATGAATCTTCATCCTTATGCTTTCTAAAGTCCCTATACATTTCTTCTACCATAGACTTTATAGCTAGGAAACTTTCTAGGAATTGAGGGTTTGGCCCCACAGAACCTTCCTCTGACATTGTCTTCCGAGGATTGACTCTAATTTCAGGATTAGTATCGACCAAATCTCCTTCTCCTAATTTGATATTTGATCTAATGAGCATTCAATAGCTAAACCAACACAAGCTTGTCTAACCTTACAACGTAGAGCTCTGATACCACTTGATCTGATAATCACCCTATGAGTGACCTTAGTTAAAGATTTATTAAATGAAGGTATTACAAACTCATATGATCGTGTGTGTGTCTATGTTATTTAAGCAATGGATCAATCAGATTGAAAATGCACAGACACTTGAAATGGAAAACAGAAAAGAAATACAATAAGGAAAATACAAGAACCTAAGAAACTAATAAGGAGTTCACCCTATCCTCCAGGGCTACATCTCTAGTCCAGCTCTCAATGGTGGCCTTCTTTTATTGTGCCTTGAAGCAGAGAATTACAATGAAGGAGTTTGATATGAGTCTCCTGAAACAGATTGGCTTGGCAAGATGGTTCTTGGATTCCCCAAGCCACTATAGTACACAGACTCTTTTCCTTGCCAGCTCTTTGACCTCTCTAGTCTGATAGGTCCTCTTAAGGATGGCTTGAGTCTCTCAAGCTCTCTAGTGCTTGACGCTGCCTTTGGTCAGCTCGGCCCTTCTGTCTTCTTTCTGCTTTTTGCTTCACTGGTTCAAGATCTCTTCTCTGTCTTTTGTCTTCGGTGTTCCTCTCCGGGTTCTCGATTCCTCATCCTCTATCTGATTTGTACATGGCTTTAAAGCCATCCAATCTCAAGGTGGTTCGCTTCCTCTTTCACCTCCGTCAGCTCACCTTCTTGCAGGTGCGCTTGGAGTCCCCTGTTTCAGCGCTAGCATCAAGCTCTTAGGGATGGCCACTTGTCCTCCTGCGAACTACGCCAACCTGCTTCGTTGGTTCAATTCTTCGGTTACGTTGTGGAATGAGTCTTCTGCCACCTTGGTAGTCAAAGCGGACCTCAATTTCTTCTAAATCGCGGCTTAACCCTCCATCAATTCTGTCTTCTCCATTAGGCGCGATCTCAACCGTTAGATCTAGAGCCCCCAAATATGACGCCATTCGCTCATCCCGCGCGGTTGACTAGCTTGACCGTTAGCACGTGATGAGCAGTGGTTTTCTCTCTCCTCCTCTTGCCACGTGTCCGGCACTGAGTGGAATCACTCCGCTTTCACCAAAACTGCTTATTGCCCATGGATGCCCCCAATCAATACCACCGGTTTTAGAGCGGGTCCCGCCTTTAGCGCTTAGCCTTTTGTCCCACGGTTTTCCCAGCTCCCGCATGACCGAGTGCACAGGGCTTCTTCATTTTGAGGGTTTTCGTCCAACGAATCGAAGTGTGCATCAAAAACTCCCTCTGTTTCCCAATCTGGGCCTCCCAGGGGCTAATTTCACCTCCCGCGTAGTCTCCATGGGCCTGAGTCACCCAATGTGCTTTAACCGAGGTCCTCGTTGTCCTACGCTAGCTGCCACTACCACTGGTTTAGAGGCGTTTTTGATCATTGTTTTAAATTCTTTGAAGTCTATCTCGACCTAGTACAATCATGAATCTGTTAATCATTCTTTATGGATCCAATTTGGATCACCAATGCCTCCATTGTTACCTGTGACATGCAAGGGAGATCCTGCTCAAAGATCATCTTGTACACTAGGGTGAAAATGTGGTCTAATAGTTGTATTATAACTCCATGGAAGCTACACTTGGAGAACAATGTGCAATAGGTGTACACAAAGGTTTCTAAAGGTGTCCATGCCCAACCCAAGCCAGGGAACTGCTCACGGGCACATACTGCATCAAGAATGTAAGTAGACATGAATAGATTTTCTTGCTAACCCATGGGGAGATGTTGGGCATTTGCTACTTGTCCCTTCAGCTGAAGATCCAACATGTTGGGCGAATTGAAAGGTCTTCCTTCATTCACCAGTTGATCCAACACAATCACCCAACTCTGATGGATGGTTTATGTGATCTCTTGGCCATATAAGAGACACAAGAAAATAACCAAGATATGATAATACTTCCACAATATCCTTGTCTTGTATACTTGGTTTGGTGTTGTCTTGAACTTAGAGGGCTCTTTCACCCAGATCTTCAAGATGTCTCTTGAGTTTGCATTGTTGATGGGCCTGGTGAAGGGTGCATCCATTGTGACCACCAACTGTGGCAGGTGATACATCTCCTGAAAGTTATCCACCCTTAAGCTAGCAATTTTTGTTTCACTGACACTGCTCAAAACCATTGTCTCTAGATCAGTATGCAAGACAATCCAGTGGATCATGTCTATGCATGGAAATGTGGGATACCTGCATTCAACCCAATAGAAGCTAGACTTGTGTATGTTGACATAGGCTCTGCGGTCCTCTAGATTTTCCTCAAAGGTGCCTGAAAAGATATCATTGATGTCATGCCATTTCATCTTGATCTCCTTGTCTATGAACAACTTATTGTCTTCATAGATGGGCTAGCTCATAGACACTTGCTTGACCACATCTCCAGTTGTGCTCTCAATGGTGTCCTTTGACCTTGCTCTCTTGGAAACCATTATGCATGTTCTACTAAGAGATTGATAGACACATGTGATACCTAGAGATAGAGTAACACTCATGGTAAGAAAACTGTTAGTTGAAACCAAAGGAAACTTGAGGACTGACATGCAACACACCTGACTGACTGACTAGGAAATTTGCGCAATTTTCATTGGGAGGCCGGGAGATTGGTTGTCAGAACTGCATAGAGTGGAGTGCGAATTGCTAGTTAGCTAACTGACTACTTAAATTACACAGAGCATAGTCCATCTTAGCATGTTGAGGAATGGAACTATGCAATGCGCAGTTTCAGTCAGCATGACTGCAACCCGGGAAAATTGCATTGTGCGATTCAGGGGGGCAACTGAGGCACTGCCTCTTAGAATTGCACAAAGCACACTTTGGGAGGCCAGTGTGAGGTAAGCTATGCACAATTTTCGGGAGCAAGGCAACGTCTTCCATCCAAGAAATTCGCAGTGCACGCCGGGCAAGGAAAGGTCCGGGCTAAGGCATCTCAGACTGCCGATGGTTGATTGAAAATAGTAAGGACTGAATGCATGTGTGAAGCTGGGTGTAGACATGAGTCAATGAACATGCATGCAATCAGTGAGTGCAATATTCAGCAAAACAGGTAAAATAGCTAAGTGTGTGAAGCAAGTCACTGCAACGACGACTATTAGTGCAGAAACAATTTCATGCATGCAAAAACAATGAGATGCAGTGGAAAACTAGAAACAATGATTCTACAAGCTAACATGCATTAAAATGATAGCAAGAGTTTAATGAATCCAAGAAAACAACACTCACACAAATCGAAATACAAAAAGCAATAGAAAAGTAGAAAAGACATGAAAAGTGGACTTACACGGAAAACGCTGAGACGGGTGTGATGGATGTTCCTACATGCATTGTTGATGCCATAGCTCCAAGATTGAACTGAAGAATGAGCTCTGAAGCATTGAATAAATAGTTTTTACAAGGTCGAGGCTTATGACACGCATGCCACAAATATAGGAAAACGCGACACATGACAGGAGGTTTCTAAAACGACTTTTGCATGTAACCCCCACCTGCTAAAAGTAGATCCCTAAAAGATAGGGATGATTTTTTTCTTTTTCAAGAAAAAGCTACCCATGCATGCAAAGTAAGATTGCTTAGTCCTAGAGGAAATTGGTCAACTTGGGAGCATATGAAGCGAACAATAAGCTTCTGGATGACTTATGTGTAGTTTCTAGGCTAAGTGGCTCTAGCTACCCCTCAAGCTCTGTGAAATTTCTAGATTGAAGCCAAGGTTGTCAGTGAAATCTGTGAAAATTCTCTAAGCAAGACCAATGATGGGCTACTTAATGCAATTTTCATGGGGGAGGTAGCCTGCATGCTCTACGCAATTCTAGAGATAAGTTGGTTGCCTTAATACTCTGCAAAATTTTGGAGAGAAAGGCTGGTTTCCCTCTAATTCTACACAATTCTCCAAGTGATCACAAAAGCTAGTTGAAAATGAAGCTATCGGATGTCAGCATGTGGGTGAAAAGAAAAAAATTTGGTGAACACAAGCTAATAAGCCGAAGAAACTCAACTGAAAGCATATGTACCTGGGTAGCATAAGACATGCTGCTAAGGATGGTTGGTAGGGAGGCTCCAAAATGAAGCTAAGGAAAAATTTTGGAGGATGATTGTAGCCGCTAAAACAATGGAGCCACAGTGGTAGAACTCCATCTCTCTGAATGAACCTTGTTTCATGAAAATCAAGTCTAACTCCTCTAAAAGTATTGTTTGATTCTTAGATCGTCGTGGTTTCCACAATAGCTTGAGTGAAAGATGTAGCACCTGCCAAGATCTTGTTTGGTTAACACACATTTCAAGACAAGTCAACTTAGTTGTTTCAATTGGGGATGAGGGGTATATTGATGCACGAGTAATATGACTGTCAAAGTTTAAGTTTCATCTTTGGTGTTGGTCCACTGCCAGCAGGACTAGACAATACCCGGACAGAGTCACACAGGAACACAAGCATCGCTCCATTTCCAGTGAGCCTAGTTAATACCCCGATGGAGTTACTTGCATCACCTCTCTATGTAGGAATCCTTTCTCTTCTTTTGCCTTATTCATTTTTTCAAAATTTTCATTTTTTCATTTTTTCATACTTTTAAAGAACTGTGCATAAGCACTTTTTTATTTTAGAGGTAGAAGAGGGATCCCGACTTATTAAGAGTAGAAGAGGTTATTCCTTCAGAAAAGTATTATATATATACCTCTGACATACTTGTTAAGTTTTTCCCTCTCACCATACTCTACATGACTGAGCTGATAAGGGTTAACCAAAAATAATTTACTAGAGTAGGTGGTACTAGTTAGAGTGCAAGTGTCATTTCTTCACCAAGATTCACTTCGAATAGAATGTATTTTCCATTGGCGTATCATTGATTGAAGACAACAAGTTTTGCATAAAGAGAGAGCTAAACAGATAAAAAAGTGTTGATATCTGTACAAGTCCTATTATACTTTACCCTGCTTGTCTTTAAGAGTCACACATGGGTTCATGTGAAACTAACCTATAGAAGTAAACAAGCAAACACAACAATAAAGAAACGAGTAGAAGAAAATGTGACATCAAAGAAAATAAGAACTGAAGGCAAGCAAGCAAGCAAACAAACAAAGAAAGAAAACATGCATGCAAGAAAACAAGACATAAAGCAAACACTACTCCTACTCCTAAGCTAACGGTGCATGGGTCTGCTCACGTGAAGTGATATTTCTAATGTAGCCACCGACGCATTGGTTGACCCATGTTGGTGAAGGCATGGTTGAAAAAGATGATAGTCAAGCGAACAAGAAAACATGAATTATATAACAATGAATACCAACACACTCGGAATTTAAATGCATCCACAGAAGAGAAAAGAGTGAAAGTGCAAGAAAAGCACTTTGTAGACTTACCATGGTGTTGTGACACACTGTGTGCATATGATAAGCATATTCACTCACTTGACTGTGACACAGAAGAAAACATGAGAAAGAGAGACAACTTACGTCTTGCAAGTGTGCTTGTTGTGTATGATTCCTCCAATGCATGAGCAATGGGATCATGTGATCTGGGTGGAGGAAGAAAAATATGTTTGTTAGATTGATCTTAAGTGCATATAGATGAGTGATGAGGAGCCTTGGGTGTTTCAAAAAATTCCCAATTGGAAGTGAAACTAACCGCAAGACAACGACGGTCTAACATAACCATCATCTTGGGTTGAAGTACCTTGACAGCCTGTGGAGTTTCGACTTCATCAACAGATAGATCATCATAAATAGGTGGTTTTGAAAGATCAAGAACAATTGAGTCAACATCGTGATCGAATATCAAAGTAAAGTGATCACGATAGCTACGATAATAGGAGTAAAGTGCATATGACAACCCATGGGCTTCCCAACCAAATCTGTGCAGAAATTGGGACTAGTGAGAGTGGGAGAATGTACCAGTTGAATAGTCTTGTGTGCATGCTCTCCCACATAACTCTGTAGGGGTGGAGCTGTTTAATGAGGAGAAGGCGGATAGTCACTTGTGATAGCGACTGTTCTCGCTTGTGATTTCACAGCTCCATCATCGAAGTATGTTGGGTGGGGTTTGAGATTTTTCTTCACTTTGATACGGAGCGATTTGTAATAGACATACTCATATTTGTCCATAATATACTGGAATTTCATCTGAATTTTCGGAGCTTCAAAGGAGAGTAGACGGAAGCAATGCTAAAAATCCATTAGTGATTCATGCCAGGCGTTTCACTGTTTTAACATTTTCTTATCAAGTGCTTCAGGATTAAAATGATGGAGAACATATTCTATTAGATCACTCAACTGCTTGAATGAGTGCACACCATTAGGAAGCAGCTCGTAGCACCATAGCAACGGGTATTCACGAAGTATGTGTGCAACCAGCATACTAAACTCTACTTCATCAAAACCTTCCACATTCTCCATGAATGCATGGAAGTCATCTAAGTGCTTAGGCAGAAACACTTCATCTTCACCATCATACGCGAGTTTAGCCAAGTCATCAAAAAACCCCCTCTCGACTTCAAAGGGATGTCCGTTGTACACACATTATGGAGGGTTAACTATAACAATATCCATCATATATGTGCGAAATTCAAAACATGATGTGAGGACTCAGCTTGTCATCTGGCCCTCCTTCTAGCACCAGAAATGTTGATGGTGCTGGACCACCAACATGTCAGGGGATCTCCCCAACACAAAGTCCCAACTAGACCTTAGACCGTTTGGAATAGGAGTCCCAACAATGGGTAGTACGGTATCACCTTGACTGTGGTTGCACACAGAGGTAAGCAAGATGTCCTTGTTGGAAGCAAGGGTATGACCTTGCAGCAAGTCAAGGAAGGTGCATGAAAGGCTATAACAAATGGAAGGGGAGAAGAGTGCGCCCTTAGAAGCCTGTGATAGCATGCAGCTTGAAAGGGAACACACGAGCTGAAAGACATCACGAGATGGAAATTAGGATAGCCAAAGATTGAAAGTGATGAGTTATACCAACAACATGCTTCGATAAGATTCATAAAAACACATACGGAATAGTCCATACATACATGCGCAAATTACAGCTACATACATCATTAGACTAACGAGGATAACCGAACTACAATAAAAAAATATGCATGAAACATGTTGGTTCTGTTATATTAAAAGAGTGAAAGATCCAATCATACACACAACCATGACAACCAATAGCCCCGATAATAGAATGTTACAGTCACTACTGCTTGCTCCTCTAAATATATGTACTAACTATGCACTCTGGAGAAGCCAAGGCTCGTTACAATACACTCCAAGCTTTCTCTAAGTTATACCTATAAGAAGCTTGACTCCCAAAAGCCAGTACAATGAGTTATGAGGTTCTATATATAGCAAAGGGTGGGGTGACCCTTGACATTCTCCTTTGTGACTCTTCAACTACCCTCATGACTCTTCAACTTACACATGACTATTTACATTCGACTATTGACACCCTGTCTTTCACTTTACAAGATGTTTACAATACAATCTGCACATGTACCCATGTGAGAAAAAAATGGGCTTGAGTAATCCATACAAGACATCACTAAGACTTAAATAGTTATGGGAAGCCTAATGCGTCGACATCCTCTTGTTGATCGATCGTTGCGAAGTGATGCCAAGCTTGGTAGTCTATTATGGTATCTGCGTACTCTATTATGGCATCCTTCTCAAAGATAACTCTTTCCTCCATTGCATCTGGGTACTCTGATTTGGCACCTGTGTCCAACTTGTCAGATAACATGTGCATCATGGTCTTGAGTGTAGCCGACCAATGACATATTGGTGCATAGTGTCTGCGCTCATCTACGAGTCTGCACTAGTGGCTATGCACATCAACAGATCGAAGTACATGTCTAGCTCCATTCGGACTTGGTTCTTTGATTTCGCCTCAGTGAGTGTACCAATGGATGGGATCACATGTGTGCGCACAATGACATCCATGCTCCTGAAAACTTGTGCATGTGAAGCCTATAAGCTAGTGATGAGCTGTGGGAGTTCTGCATAGTTTTAGATCTAAATCCAGATGTATGCCTTCAACTCTACTTCCTTTGGCTTCATCATCTTTGGCAAGTACAACGGGGCTCCCTTGTACCTCATTTTCCATATCTGCATGTGATAGACAATAATGTGTATGTCTAACAAGATGTGTGCTCTCCTAGCACATCACTGCTGCCAACCGTTAAGATGGAAAACTGACTTATGCATGGTGATGAACCTAAAGTACAACTTCTCCATGATTGTCTCGAGAGACGGTACTTCATCAAATATTGATTTCTTCAAGTTTGGTCTATAAATTTTTGTAGCTTGCTCTTCTCCCTGCTTGGCCTCATGTAGCTCCTTATCCATGGACTTGTTATCAGCTAATAAGAATCTAACACTTGAGCTGGTGGCTTTGGCATATGTCTTTGTAGCATTGGCCAATGCAACTGGATGTTTGCGCACATCGACACGATAAATCGTTCTCCAAACTACGTGGGAGATACATGGACATCTGGAGTGGACAATCTGTGCGACTACACAAGTCTGTGTTGCGACTCATTGAAGGATATCTTGTGCACATCCGCTTCTAGATTATTCTCAAGGCTTTTAGTTTCTCCTTGATCGCTTGGGACTTTCTCTGCTCCTGGATCTGATGAATTTGGTGGAGTGACCTCTTGGTCCTTATGCATGAGGTCAATCTCCTGATCTTGCTCTGGTCAAACCACATCTGTGTCCTTATTTCAAACATTTGTTCAATCTCATGAGCAAAGTCCTTCTCCTAAGAATGCTCACCCTGTTTGCTATTTTCACTAAGTGATGCAAATCATATGGATTGAAACTTATGGTTCCGAAGGTGAATCTCTTGAATTCCTTCGTCTCGACCTCAACATGCTTGAGATTCTAGATCTCATACAACCCGATCCACGAAGGAAGAGCAGACCAAGGTTCATTATTCTTCCTATGCAGTCTTTCCAACAACCCTATCGAGATATGATATGCAACCTCTTGCACGACCATCTTGTCCATGGAAAACTTTGGTAACACATGTGGAGCCTTCTATGCGCTGTACATCCAGATGAAGGTGCCAAGGTGTGAGACATACCAATCTGTGATGTTAACCAATGCCTCCATCATTGTCTGTGACATGTAAGGCAGATCCTGCTCAAAGATCATCTTGTACACCAGGGTGACGAAGTGGTCTGGTAGATGTATTATAATATCATGTAAGATGCATTCGGAGAACAACCCGCAATAGGTGTGCATAGAGGTTTATGAAGGTGTCCATGCCCAACCCAAGCCAGGGAACTACTGATAGGCACAAATTGCATCAAGAATGTAGTCAGACATGAAGATCTTTGCTTGCTGACCCTTGGGCAGATGTCAGTCATCTATTACTTGTCCCTTCAGCTGGACAGCCAACATGTTGGGCTAATTGAAAGGTCTTCCTTCGTTCGCTAGTTGATCCAACACAATCACCCAACTCTGTGAGAAGGTTGCTGACCCTTGGGCAGATGTCAGTCATCTATTACTTGTCCCTTCAACTGGAGAGCCAACATGTTGGGCCAATTGAAAGGTCTTCCTTCGTTCGCTAGTTGATCCAACACAATCACCCAACTCTGTGAGAAGGTTTTTGTGCTCTCTTAGCCATATAAGCGACATGTGAAGATGATCAATACCTGATAGGCCTTTTGTAGTATCCTTGTCTTGTATACTTGGTTGTGTCTTGTCCTGAACTGAGATGGCTCTTTCACCCAGCTCTTCAATATGTCTCCTCATTTCGCACTGTTGTTGGGGCTAGTGAAGGGTGCATCCATTGTGACCATCGTGACAAGTGATACATCTCCTGAAAGTTATCTGTCCTAAAGGTAGAAATTTATGTTCCACTGACACTTATCAACATCATTTTCTCTCGATTAGTATGTAAGACAATCCACTGGATAATGCTTGCACGTGGAAACGCGAGATACTTACATTCAACCTGATACAAGCCAGACTTGTGTATGTTGACATATTCTAGATCGATGAGCATGTAAGTGACCATTTTAATTAACTCAATGTTCAATGTTTTTTTAATATAACAACCCTATATTATATCATCTTATAATTATTCTCAAAAAATTAACATGCTACCAATGATTTTTTACATAAAAAAATAAATATTAATCAGCAATGCTATATATTATATTTATTTAATTTGTGATGAGATACGTTGAATGATAACTTTTAATATTTTAATTTTCAGTTTTGTATGTTTATGTATATTTTTAATTTTGCACTCGGAAATTTTGTCGCGTATGTTGACTTTTGGAAGTTAACATGGACAATAGCATGTAATGTTTATTTTTTAATTGTGTATTTGCAAGTATATTTTTATTTTGCGGTGAGCGAAAAATGTTGAGTTTTGTAGAACGCAATTAAGTTGGGTCAGTTTCGCTCTCACGTGACAATGAAATGAAGAATATACTTCCGATACGCCTATAGTTGAGTCCGAACACATTTTAATGGGAATGAAAAATCTGAAAGGTGTATATGCATAAAAAATACTCCGATATATATATGTAATATACTTCGGATATGCCTGTAGTTCGGTGGAGTTTAAATATTTATATGTATGGCGTTCTACAGCCAAAATCTTCACGGCTGTGGGATGGCTTCCCCTACCCCAGTCAATGAACGCAATAGAAGAAGTTTATCGAATAGCAAAAGCGCAGTCGATTATTGCACTGTGCTCGACAGTCCCAGGCTACTGGTTCACGGTCGCTTTCGTCGACCACATGGGAAGAAAAACAATTCAGGTAATGGGATTCTTCTTCATGACTGTCTTCATGTTCGCGCTTGCTATTCCATACTACCACTGGCGAGGAACTAAATGTGGCGGCGGATTCTGCGGCGGCAATCACATAGTCTTTCTCGTGCTCTACGCCTTCACCTTTTTCTTCTCAAACTTTGGTCCAAACGCCACCACTTTCATCGTGCCGGCGGAAATATTCCCGGCAAGAAATCGTTCAACATGCCACGGCATATCGGCTGCAGCAGGAGCCATAATCGGGGCCTTAGGTTTAGTCTTCGCCACTGAGAGCACTCATATAGGTGAAGTCGACAAAGGGTACCACAAGGGTATTGGCATAAAGAATAATCTGATGATCTTAGGAGTAACAAATGCTATCGGTTTGCTTTGCACGTTCCTGATCCCTGAAACAAACGGGAAATCCTTGGAAGAGCTCTCCCGGGAGAACGAGGAAGAGAAGACCAGAGGAATTGAAGTCGAACACAACCATTCAGCGCACAGAAACGTAGGAAACTCTCAATTTACAGGTACTAAGTTTTATGGAATTACTTTGCTAGTGTTTGCAGTAAGTTAGTATAGCCCTCGGCAATACTAGAATTTTTTACAGAACAAATATTCGATGCGTATTTTAGGCTTCGAGCGTCCTAATTTTTCCATTCCATCTCAAATGTACAATATATATTACGTGATCAATGCCGGAAGTTAAATTGTGAGTGCTTCATTGCTTTCCATTCGTAAAACACACAAATAGTTTCATGTGCAGATAGCAAATCAATGCCAGTGATGAGCTAAACTGCAAATAACAAACCAATGATAGTCATAGTCAAACTGCATTCACTGATAATGGTGATATTTGACAACTAAATTAGGATAAGCTTTCTCATTATAATAAAGTAAATATTCTATAGCTCATTATCTACTACTGCCACAAATTCTCTCTACAACAGATTTCTTGCTTTAATTTAAAAAAAAAAATCAAAATACTAGAATATTAGAATCATTTTTTTTATTTAATGGTGGAAATAGATTCAACACCCTCAAAAACAAAAACATGTAGGTCACCCAAAATCCTGAAATTTCGTAGCTGCAACCCAAATTTTCAAAAATTTCAATTTAAACTTCAATTTTCATTATTTTCCACTCTAATGTGTAGACTTTTCAAACTACACTATTCATATTACATTTATTTTATAATTTTGAACTTTTCCCAACATATTTATTAAAACAAAAATAATTCACTTTTTAAAAATATTTAATATATATTAATAATTTCCAAATTAATATTTTTTCTCTTAAAAGGGGAAGACACTCCAAATTTTAAACCTCCATAATACTTTGTACTAAATTTAATTATTACCATGACGTCATGCCACACATTTGCTTGTGAATTTTAGTACTTATCTTTTGAGTCATTTTTCGTTACCCTAGGGTGTGGCATTTTAATCATTTCTTCAATCATTTTTATTTTCTAGAAATTGCAAATTAGTTTGATACATACATAAGACAACAACGGAGGAGGCGATCATTTTTATTTTCAATTTATGTTTAAAGTTGTGAGTGATCCCGATTTAAACATAATGCAACTGTTGTAAGATGGCACATGGAACCAGGGATGGAATTTGACGGGCATTTTGTCCGTCATAAGGCTTTTTGCACGTATTTGATGGCTGGAATTTGTCATTGCCTGTTTTGAGTGACGTGCATGGAAGAGTAAAAGACGGATTTTTGACGTTTGGAACTTTTCCCAAAACGTTTTTACGCACCAAACGTTCTTACGCGGCAAGTTTTTTCATATAACAAGGTATTTTTTGGGCAAGTTTTTTTAATTGAAAATATGCTAAATTCTAATCAGCGTTGGTATAGTTACAACTTACACTCCACTGAAAGTTTCTTTTGGTTTTCAAAAAGCTTCTACGTTTTTAAACTTATTTTACAGCGAATCAATCTGTTCAAACTTCAACCGACAGCGATAAAAACAAAGATTATTTTTTTGTTTTTAAAAAGATTCTTGGTTTTTAAACTTATTTACAACGATAAATCTGTTAAAACTTTAACTCACGGTGAAAAAAACAAAATTTTAATTTTAATGACTAGATTTAAAATTCCTAAGTTTTAACTTATAACCTTTTAGGGAGAACACTAGATTTAAAATAACTAACCAAAATAGTGTAGATTTAAAATAACTAACCAAAATAGTGCTCCATTTTGACTGCTAAAAACAATGTCTTTTCAGGCACAGTGGGATAACTCACACACTTGGCGATACTAAAAGAGAACATAAATCGAAGCTTTACCATAATTAGAGTTCCTTTGAAATTGAAGCCTAAATTGATGTCACGTGATTTAGATTAGATGGTGACATGGTGCATTATTAAGGCATTTTTTTTGTGGTAGGATTTTACCATAATTAGAGTTCCTTTGAAATTGAAGCCTAAATTGATGTCACGTGATTTAGATTAGATGGTGACATGGTGCATTATTAAGGCATTTTTTTTGTGGTAGGATTTTAAGTTTCTAAGAGTTCTATTTGTAGATTTAAAGTTATTTTCTTTGTAATTTTTTTAAATTATTAATTTATTGTTATTGTTTTGCATGTACGTACATTATTTAAATAGAAATGCCTCCAAAAAGAAAGGGTCAATCAACTATTAACAATTTTTATGGATATTCTAAGACATCAAAGACTCCTAACGTTAAAGATATTCCATCTTTAAAGACTTCTTGAAGGGCAAAATTTTTAATATAACATTTCTTGACGGGAAGAATAAAACCCAAAACGTCAAAAAAAAATTGTATGACGCGTAAAGAGAAATCCAAATTCCTACCCTGCATGGAACTTGTGTAAACTTATAACACTCAGTAACTACATGTTCACACAACTTCACTATATTTGGTTGTTAACTTTTTGTTAAGGGTTAATGGAGTGCTAAGAGATTCGTTTTATTTAAGTTGGAATATATTATTATAGAGAATAGATAAATTGGAATATATTCTCATAAATAATTTATAGAGTTTGGGTTGGGAAAAGATTTTAACCGTTAGAGATTTGATTTCTTTCAATACTTTATGGATCACGAATTAAGATTGATCTAGACTAGTTTCAGTAAGGAAAATCATCAAATATGAATAATTTAATTATAATAGTAAATACTTGTAATAATAATATAATCATTTTAAATGTGCTAAATATGTCTCAGATTAATATGATCGTTTTAATTTTAAATTTTATTAGTTACCTCGGTTTGTTGAGATGTTAAATATTTTTAATAACTTTAATGACGAAAATTGATGAAATAAAAATTTTGAATGCAAAGTGACAATCTAATAGTGTTGAATGATAGAAAATGTAAAAAATAAAAATGTAGTCAATTACAAAAAGTCTCATTACGATTAATTCTACTATTCTTATTGTCACCCTTGTAGTTTGTCATATTTTCTCATATTTTCATATCGATTATATGAAAAGGATAGTTGAAACAGTAAACCATTTAAATGTGTAGCTCAAGTTGTTGTAGTAAACATCATACCTTCTCTCTCTTGAATTCCAATCTTAATAAGTTGAATTACTGTAACACAAAAATCAATGTACACTGCCAATATTGTTTTGTGCTTACACTGAAATCAATGCACATTGTTAATCCAATCATTTTAAAATGAATGTACCATCATATATCTAATTACATCAAATCAAAGATCAACATCTACATTGAAATCAATGCATCTAATGCAAGCAATCAAATAAGATTAGAAAAGAACTTCTACACATAAATCAATGCATCTAATGCAATCAATCATATAGGATTAAAAATTAACATCTACATTCAAATCAATGCATCTAGTGTAAGTAATAAAATGGGATTAGAAACCAACATCTACAATAAAATAAATGCATTTAGTGCAATCATTCGAATAGGATTAGAAATCACCATCTACACTGAAATTAATGCATTTTTGCAAGCAATCAAATATAATTAGAAATCAACATCGACATTGAAATCAATGCATCTAGTGCAAGTAATCAAATAGGACTTGAAATCATCATCTACACTAAGATCTATGCATTTAGTGCAAGCAATCAAATAGGATTAGAAATCATCCAGATCGAAATCAATGCAACTAGTGCAAGCAATCAAATAGCATTAAAAATCAACATCTACACTAAAATCAATGCATCTAGTGCAAGCAATCAAATAGGATTATAAATCACCATGTTCTTTGAAATCAATGCATCTAGTGTAAGAAATCTTCTTCCCTCCCTCCCCCTCCATATATATCTGTATCTCCCTTCATCTCCCCTTCTTTGTCTCTCTATATAACCTCCCCAAACATACATACTCTCTCAATCCAAATCTTCTTCCCTCCCTCCCCCTCCATATATATATGTATCTCCCTTAATCTCCCCTTCTTTGTCTCTCTATATAACCTCCCCAAACATACATACTCTCTCAATCCATATTTACCAATCTCTCTGTCCCTCCCTCCCTCTCTCCATCTCTCTCTTCTTCCCTCTCTTCACCTTCCATAAATATCTCTATCTCCCTTTGTCTCTCTCTATATTCATCCCAAAAAAAAAACTCTCTTTCTCCAATCTATCTATCTATCCCTCCTCCTCCTCCTCCTGTCTCTCTCTCTCTCTCCCCTGCTTCTCTCTCTTTCCTCGTGTTGTCCTCTCTCCCTCTCTCTCCATATTCCCTATCACTCCCTCTCTCTATCTCCATCTTTTCTCTCTCTATATGTCTTTCTTCTTACCTCCCTCTCCCCCCTCCAACTTCGTCTCTCTCTCTCTCTCTCTCCTCCTCTCTCCTCCTCTCTCTCTCTTACACTCAAATTTTTTACTACATCTCCTCTCATTGGGTCTCCTTCTCTCCCTTCTCTCCATCTCTCCTTATTTGTCTCTTTATCTCACCCCCAAACATACACACTCTTTTTCCAACTCCCCCTTGTCACTCCCTCTCTCACACCACTTCTCACTCTCTGTGTCTTTCTTCTTCCCTCGCTCCCCCCCGCATTCAAATCCATCTCTATATCCCTCCCTCTCTCCTCCTCTCTCACTCCCTCTCTCTCTCTCATCCTTCCTCTCTCTCCCCTTCTCTCCTACCTCTCTCTCTCCTCCCCCATCACTCTCTCTCTCTCTCTCTCTCTTCCCTCCAATCCTTTCCCTTCCACCACCACTCTCCTCTCTCTCCCTTTCTTTCCTACCTTCCTCTTTCTCCCCCCAACACACACACACACACTCTCTCTCTCTCTCTCTCTCTCTCTCTCTCCAACTATGTTCTTATATCCCTCCCTCTCTCCTTCTCTTCCCTCTTCTCTCTTTCTCTCCTTTGTCTCTTTATCTCATCCTTCCTCTCTCTCCCTTTCTCTCCTACCTCCGTCTCTCTTCCCCAATCTCTCTCTCTCTTCCCTAATCTCCCTCTCTCCCTCTACCCTCCAATCCTCTCACTATCTCCCTCCATTTCTCCCACCCCCCTATCTTTGTGTCTCCCTCTCCCTCTCTTACTCTTCTCTACCTCTCTCTCTCCTCTCCCTCTCTCTCTCTCTCTTAGTTACTCCTCTCCCCTCTCCTTCAATTTATGTCCATCTCTCCATTGTCACTCGCCCTATCTCTACGCCTGTCTCACTGTATGTCTTTGTTCTTCCCTCCCATATATATCTAGAGTTAATATATATCATGATATATTAGTATATATTATAATATAACAAATTTAATATTATATTAATCAAAGATTTAAAAATATATAATATTAATATTATATATATAATATTGATTATTAGATTTTAAATTAAAAAAAAAATTAATATTAGGGTTAAATAAATGTTTTTTGGCATGGTATTGATAAATAATTTGGCCCATGGGAATTTGGTCATAGGCTTCATCAACTAAATCTCCTTCTTTATTATTTATATTTAAAATTTAAATTACCATAGTATTTGACCCATAGGCTTGTAATATAATTAGATGTTGAGTTTAAATCCTATTTATAATTTTTATTTATTTACCATACCTCTTTATAAATCTTTTGATATTTATTTATTTACCATACCTCTTTATACCTATTTTATAATTGTTTATTTACAATACCTCTTTTATAAATGTGATATTTGGCCCATAGTATTTGACCCATGGTATTTAGCCCATGGTATTAAAATGGTATTTGGTCCATAGGCTTCACCTAAATAAAACTTTTTTTTGAGTTTTCCTAAATATTTTGAGTTTTCCTAAATATAAAGAGGTCTATGGAGTAAATATAAAAATAAGTTTTATTTATTTACCATACCTCTAGTTTATTTATATTTTTATTTACTTACCATACCTCTCGAGTAAGTATAAAAAGAGGTTTTATTTATTTATCATACCTCCACTTTATTTATATTTATATTTATTTACCATACCTCTTTTTTGAGTGTTCGTAAACTTCTTTGTATTTTAAATTTAAATGTTTATACATAATATATATTGATTTTTAAAATATGCACGAATTGGATTAAAAGTCAAGGTTATGTTAACATTCAGTAAAGTTTATGTTATGTTTACATGTTGAAATGTATATCAACATCTAACCCATAATACAAAAAAATGAATATTTAATTTAAATTAATTACCAAAATATTAATTTATTAATAATATATTTAATATTTTAATACAAGATTTAATGATCCTTTTTATATAGCATGATAACAAAATTTATAATAAAACTACATCAAATTAATATATACGATTTTTCCTTTTAAAGATTCATTTTACAAAAAAGAAGTATTAAAAGATTTTTCTTAACCTTTGATTCTTTGTGTTGAATTAACTTTTTTTCTTTTGAGGAGGTGACATACTTATAGATCACGATCAACTCGGTTGTATAATGCACCTCTCCTCACAATAATGCAACTAAGCTGGCACATGGAAGTTGTGTAAACCTACAACACTCACTAACTACATGTTCTCAAAACTTCACACAACTTCACCATATTTGGTTGTTAACTTCTTGTTGAAGGTTATTGGATTGAATGATTGGAAAGTAAGGCATTAGCTTTATCTAAGTCGAAATATACTCTCATAGACAATAGATAAATCAAAATATACTCCCATAGACAATTTATAGAGCTCGGGTTGTACATCATTATACATGTTTTCATACCTCTTACAGACCCCGATTGTGTTAAATAAAGAAGCTCAAATTTCCTCTTTCATTAAAAGAAATAAGCTTTCATGGATTTCTATATCTTACTCTTCCTTTTCTGTGTTCTTTACCAACATGGTTCAACCTAAGCTAAATTTTCTTCCTAGGTTTTAATTGATTGGGATGAAAATGTGAAAGATTAAAGAGGATATATTGTTGAAAAATTGTTTTGAAAAGAAAGTAATGGAAGTGAAACATATGATTCCTAGTGGGAAGTTTTATTGGCGATCACCATGATATGAATTTTTTGTGAAGTGTGTCGTTTGAGGTTAAAATCCCCCTGAAAATCTTCCAAATCATGCATGGTGGTGCACACAGGTTCACCTAAGGTGTAGTGGTGTCCAGTTACTATTTCCTCTAAGCACAAAAAAGAAAGAAATTCAATTACATGAAACAAATCCCATCCCAAAGATGCCTTTAAAAAACATTGAAAATTCTCTGATCCTTAAAGCTATAAAAAAAATTTGCATCAAAGTTGGCCAAAAATATGCCATAATGCAAGGTTCAAAATTATGAAGAAAAATGTCTTATTTTATAACTCCTAATCTAAAACTTTGAGAATCCAATCAAGCATCCGATGATTTAAATGACAAAGGAAAAAGGGAAGAGTCGTTGGTCAACCTTTAATTTTATTCACTTTTCACTCTTTGACTCTACATCATTATTAACCAGAGCTCTGGACTTATCATTGTATAGTTTGAGTAGATATAATAATTAAGAGAGTCTATCTCATTTTCTTAAAGGTTATAAGTTCAAATTCATAATAGATTATGTTTGTAGGTTCAAAATCAGGTGTTGCCACTATAACCACTAGGTAGGTTAGTGCCAATAGTCTGCAAGTTAACACCTAATAGGTAACTCGACTTAGCAAAGGTTGAGATGTCCTTCATAGTGGGGGAGCCCATCCTTCTCAGCATATCACAATAGGTCAATATGTCCTTTTGCAGGAATTAAAATTGGGTGGAGGGCAGAAGAAACTATGCTCGCAACCACTTGAGCTAGAATGCCTCTATAAACTTTAGCAATCAAATCACTGCATGGAAGTGGATTCTTCGTGCCACAACAATGAGGTCTCATACACCAATTCTATGGAGGTTGGTTCCCTGCCCCACAAACAAGGAAGTTTCATGTATCAATTTAATATAGTAAGTGGATCCCTTTGTCTCATGAATTAAAAAGTCTTATACACCAATTTAAAGTGTCACTTAACTATAACTTTAAAATTGGATTATTATTATTATCCTCATCATCTTTTTCTGATACTTTATATATGTATGTATATGTATGTATGAATATATATATATTTTAATATATATAATATATATATAAATATATATAATATATATATAATATGTAAAAATAATGTATATATAATAATAAATATAGTGATAAATATATATAACATTATGTAATGTTATATGTAATATATAATGTATAAAATGTATATATATATGTTATAATATATTATGTATATATATAGATATATAATAATAATAATATATATAAAATATTATATATAATATAGATATAAGATATAATAATATATAATAATATATAGATAAATTATATATAGATAAAAAGTGGAATAAGTGTTGTTTTAACTTTTTAACTATATGGCTGAATCTGAGGCAAGGAGGTGAAAGTGCCATGGTTGAATAATAAAAAAAATAATTGAATGAAAATATGCCAAAAATTGAAAATGATTCAATGTCCATGATTGATGGTCTCATGTAAGTGGACCAACCATGAAACCATTAAACTATTATGAATAAACAACAAACTTTCCTTATTATACTTGTCGAAGACATAATATATTGTAAGTATATTTTAATCAGTTTGTCAAAATTATCTTTGGTTTCAATACAACAAATTTTCTAAAGTTTTAATATAGTTGTGCAGAATTGAAATATAGATATAAAAGTGGAATAAGTTGTTGTTTTAACTTTTTAACTATATGGCTGAATCTGAGGCAAGGAGGTGACAAGTTGCATGGTTGAATTAATTAAAAAAATAATTGAATGAAAAAAATATGCCAAAGTAATTGAAAATGATTTCAATTGTCCATGATTGATGGTTGCTCTATGTAAGTGGACCACCATGAAACCATTAAACTATTATGAATAAACAACAAACTTTCCTTATTATACTTGTCGAAGACATAATATATTGTAAGTATATTTTAATCAGTTTGTCAAAATTATCTTTGGTTTCAATACAACAAATTTTCTAAAGTTTTAATATAGTTGTGCAGAATTGAAATATTAAATTAAACATTTGTGAATTATAAAAGTTGTTTTTTTTTTTTTTTTTTTTTTTTTTTTATTTTTTTTTTTTTATTTTATTTTATTCCAAATTATTATTGGCTAAAGATATTGACATAAGTAAATTTGTGGGGGTAAAATCATTTGCCACTGAAAAATAAAAAAATATTTAAATTTAAAATTATTTTTTGTTCCAATACCACTTATTACTTTTCATAATAAAAGAATTGTATTGAAGTAACGATTACATATATATATTAAATGGCTTGTACTAATTAAAATTTTAAAAACTATGTTCTAAAATAAAAATATCAATCAACGTCATTTCTATCTGCACTCGGTCCCATATTATGAATTAATATAATCTCAAGATTCATATATGTATTATCTGTCCAAATAAAATATGGATATATTAAACATTGTACTCACAATTTAAGCTCATTGTATAAAGCTTGACCGCACTCAACACTTCTGCTTAATATATAAAGCCTGATGGCCAACACGTTCTCCATTCATGGATTATGAATATTTGTAAGATTGTTTTGTGAATGTTTGTGATTCATGTTTTCTTTCACATGTACTAAAGTAGTAGAACTATTTTTCTTATTTTAGTGCATATCATATTGAGAATGTGATGGAATAGTTGCAATGAATGTCACATCTTTATGGAATATTCTATTGGATGTTAGACACATCTTTCCTATTTATCTGTGTCTCTACTAGAGTGGTACTATTACCTATCATTTAGGGACTTAGTTTCTTTTCCCTCCATAGTAGAAGAACCTTGACACAACTACAATTAAAGACTTATGAGGCACACTCACTTTTGAAGGTACATGTGCATTCCTCTCTCTTGGTGACAGTTAGAGAAAAGGAAAACCTTTAAGAAATGTTAACCAGGACATATTCTGGATGGGGATCCTATCTCAAAAGGTGTGAAGTCTAATTGGGACAACATATCGAGGAGACCTCGTGAATGTTGGTAGTCCCAACACTGTCAACAAAACCTCAACGATCCCCCTTTGTACTATTCTCATGAAGAAAAGTTGAGTATGGCTATTGTGTTCTTTGTTTAGAAGCTTCAACATTATATCCTTACATGTACCACCAAAGTTATGACTAATTCTAATTCCATGGCTTTCGAATTAAGTCTACAGATCATGGGAAATATCCCAGCTCGATCGATATCCTTCAGGAATTTGATTTGGAATTTGTCACACCCTAGAGTAAGAAAGGTTTAGCCCTCACTGAATTCCTTTCTAACTTTCCTACTAGTTTTCCAAAACCAATGGTAAATGATGACCTTCCATATGATAACTTATTCACTATAACCTCTAATGACCCTTAGTATGATGACATCCTCACCTATTTGTGAACCCAAAAATTCGCCCCCATCTCAATCAAGATAATTGACAATGTATTCGACATCAAGCTCCCCACTATCTCCTCATTGGTGATGATCTTTATCATCATTATAACGACACTGTACTTCTTCGTTGTCTCACCCATGCTGAAGTTGAGCAAGTGATCAACGCCTATCCTGATGGTGCTTGTGGTGGTCATCTCTATGCAATGTATACTACCTAGAAAATCATGTGTGTTAGATAATTTCCATCTCCTAATTGTCAATTATACACCCATAAGGCCTGAGATCGACTTGCTCCGCTCCATCATGTCACAACAGTCTGTCCTTTCTATAAATGAGCCATCACTTTTATGGAGTGTCGACCCCCATTCAGTAATAACCATAAGTATGTTATCGTGGTCGTTGACTATATTACCAAATGGGATGAAGCCATATCCATGTTCAATAACACCACAACCACTACAACCATGCTCTTCTTTAACCATGTAATCAGTTGATTTGGATTTACGAATACCACGGCTTCTGACCATGGCTGAGACTTTGAAGATGAGATCTAGCATGAGATATCCTCACTCTTTCATTTTAAACATTAATATTCATCATATTATTACCCTCAAGGAAATGGACAAGTTGAATTTGTCAATAAAATACTTAAAACCGTGCTTCAAAGGATGGTGAATAATCACAAGACCAATTGGCATCTTATGTGTTGTGGGCCTATAGAACTTCTGTCAAAACCTCCATTAGATTGACTCCTTTCCACCTTGTCTACGAATAGGAGGTAGTCTTACTGATAGAGTGTGAAATCCCCTCCTTCCACCTTACCTTTTAACTCCTCCCAGACACCCAACCCTTAGATCAAAGGCTCATCATGCTTGAGTGCACTAATGAAGGCCTTCTTGTTGCTTTGGAAATGATTGAAGCATCCAAAAAGCACACCAAAGATCAATATTAACGTAAAGTCCACCCTCGTACCTTTCATGAAGGAGACCTTGTTCTTATCTATAACCAAGCTCATGATGTCTTGTGGCATGGAAAGTTTGAACCATTATGGTACAATCCTTACATCATTTATAAGTTCTTAGGAAAGGGCGCATACCTTTTAAAGGGTCCATAAGGAGAAATTCATTCCAATCCTTGCAATGCACTCTACGTAAATAAATTCTACCCATAAAATTTCCCATTGAAATGCATGTTCCTTTTTCTTTTTTGCATTTAGATATATTACATCCCCCATCATCTCACTCATTGTCTTCTTGTGCCTTTCATATGGATCCATCATCCACACCATATATCAGTTATGCCAATGGTTCAAGTCACTTCTCCAAAATCTAGCCTTCGCTACTCGGACCATTTTTACTCGTTTGCATTTGTTATTCTACTCCAATGGAATCTACATTAGATCTGCCACAAATAATCAGGTCGAATATGATGTTTTGATAGCTTTGTTATCTGATTCCCTTGATCATCACATCCTTCACCTCCATGTTTGTCTTGATTCCTTACTACTCGTCATGTAATAGAATGGCCTTTATCATGTGTGTAATCCTATCCTATTTAGAAAATATCTACAAGTTAAACATTTGGCGCATAAATCTGAATCCATTTCACTTAATCATGTTCCCAAAGCACAAAATAACTATGCAGATACCATTGCAAATAACATGTTCCAGATTAGATTTTATCACATGCATATACAACAATACATCCATAACATAAACAAATGGCGAACCACATCGTCACAAAAGATGCATAACCACATTATGTATCATAATATCATCATATAGTGTTTGAAGTCCACTACTCTAAATACATTTGACATGCACATCACATGTTACATACAAAAATGGGGGAACACGTGCCCCTATGACTAATCACTGTCCTCTGGCGGGTGTCATGCCAATGGGTCAATTCCCCTAGCTTGTAAGTCTCGGATTGCCTGACTAGCCATCACTATGCACCTCGTGATAGCTTGCCACTCTAGGGAAGATTGGTATATGCATCTGTATATTGTTCTTCTAGCTTGTGCCACCCATGCTTTGTCACCTCTGTCATTAGAAATTTTAATCTATGACAAAGATCCTCTAGTATTGCATGAGTATATGGTCTCTGTTGTGATATTGACCCCCCCCCCCCCATCAGTAGCACAAGATGCTATAGCTCGCACCATGTATCATGCCCGCCTCACCAGTTCTATATCTGCATGTCACAAGTTTCAAAATCAATACTACATGCATATATTTTCTAGACTATACATGTAACAAAAGTATAGCAACTATCACTTACCATCTAGTCCCCACTCTCATAATAGTGGTAGTGGTAGATTAAGATCTCCCTAGAAGTTCATTTCACTATATGGACAGCCATCTATGTCCAATGGAATTTGATCCCAATGAGCGAAGAAATCAATTCGGAACACCGATCTGAATCCCCCCTTCGATCTCGCCATAGTAACTACCCCCAACAATCCATCATAGGCTCTTGTGGCTCCCCATCATAGATATATACATGTGTTCAGATGGTAGGGATCTTCTTAAAGAAGAATGAGCATAGAACTTTCCCAAATGAATAGTTATTGTTGGCCCACTGCCTGCACAGACCCAACTAACGTTTCAACAACGTTAGCAACATATAGGCCCATCCATAGTAAGTCCCTCCAAATACACTCTCCACCAGGATCACCTTCCCTCAAGAAATGTGGTGGAATTCATTTCTACCCATGTTCCGCACTACTGTTGCAGTCGTTTCTCCTATCTGAAGACTCTCCAAGTCATGTATTTGAATGCTTGTTTCAGTTAACCAAGTACCAAGTACACAATGATAGTCCAAAAACTCTCTAATATGCCTCCCATAAGGTAACACCAGATGAATCTCTCTCACCACCCCGAAGGGTGGTAACCTTGTCAAAAAGTATATGACTCGAGTCATGATCTCGATCCTATGCCCCTATATCACAAAGGCCTCCTGATTTCAATCCCAATAGCTCACAATTTTTTATAAAAGTGGCTCACCCACCCTCATCAATGGGTTCTCTAAGAAATTAAGAAGCCCATACCGTGCCAAATCCCCTCTAATAACTTGATTCCTCTTAATCTCAGTATGAATATCATCAGAATATCGTTCTTTCCATACCAAATTTAACTTTTCCATAACTGCAAAATAACAATATATTTTGTCTGTTGAAAGTCATAATGTGCACTTTCAGAACTCAAATCCAACTCCTAGGAAACCCCCAACTCAGTCTCTCCCTTAAGTTCTTAGCATAGTTTTTCCCTGAAAATTGTGCTGAAAACACTTTTCAGCCCCTTTTCTACACCATGGAACACAAAAAAAATCCCAACACATGCATTGTCACCATGACGAAGAACAAGGGTTTCCCCTAGGTAGCTAAGGCCCTAACCTGAAAATTTAATCCACTAAAATTGACAAGTAGGGTTAGGCCACCTACCTGAAAGTTGTAGATCCAAATTTAGGCAGTCGGTTTGTCCACTACGAGCTCACCAAAATTTAGGGCCTCCTCATCCTCTCTAAATTCTCCAATAGCTCAATGTGAAAATGAATTGGATTTAGGGGAAAGAAGCCCTTTTATAGGAAAACCTCTAGCTTTTATGCTTACCATTATGAGCAAACCATAACTTGGTTTGATGAACCATTAAAATTGTTGGAAAACTCACTGATCTCTATAATGGGTCTTTATTAGATTTTGGTAATTTGAAACTTCACTAGGAAGCCATTTTTTTCCATGAGGTCTCACTTTACCACCTCTCAAAACCAAATCATTTCATATGAATTGCTTGTACTGCGGTACCACTTTTCCTTTGTATTTTTCGACTCATATGTCGAGTTTCGTCATGAGTAACCATTATTTACTCACATTTTTATTGTCCCATTTGGGCCTCTCCTATGTGGAAACATCATCAAGTCACCCTTTTTAAGAGCATCAGAGATGATTCACCCTTGCATCTATGGAGTATGTTTAGAGTCCTAATGGGTCCTATTATAGTACATCATCTATCGTTGTGTCACATTCATACCATTTCAGTCATATTCAGCCTCCAACTATATTGACATGTCTTTGAAAAGCCTCCTTCTCAGTAATTGAAAATTTCCTCTGGAATCGAATCAATCACTCTTAGGTAAACCATGCATAATATGTTTGGACAAGGGAAATCATCATTCTACCACTCATATCATTCCTCCATCATCATCCCTAGTGTCAGTCTATCAGTCTCACTACTATATCGCTCGTGCCTTTGTTGAGGAATCATCACTGCCTCAACTTTGGTGGGCCCTCTTCTGTTAACTTCAACAAATGTGTTCTAGTTGAGAGGTCTATAGAGAGGTGTACCTTGGTTCTATATTTCATCATTATTTTGTGCCTTTAACTAAGAAAATCGAATCATCATTACCCTTTGCCTTGGTTAGTACTCATGTGCTTGACTCCAACTCATTATCGCATGATTAAGAATTGTACACTTGATAGTCCAATATTTCAACAAATTATACCAACATTTCCTAGGTGTGTGTGAGATGTTTGAGACCTCATGAGGGGGTGGTCCTTTAGATAGCCCCCCACATATCCAGATGACAACAAATCATGATCCAACCTTAGGTGTAGTTCTATAGATTTTTCGGGCTCAGTTTCAACCACTTACAATGCCCACAACATCCATGCCTCCTTCAAATGCTCCATTCATATCTCCAGATCCATTTCTTATTTAGTAGAGCTTCTTTGGTTGTGATATCCCCTCGCCATGTCAACTTGAAGGGAATTGTGTCTCATGTACTCATATCAACAGATGATATTGTATCTAATCATGGCCTCTATTTTTCTAGGCACGTTATGTATATTGGACTCATTGTATCATTTTTTAGCCCAGTTGATGCCACCATGTCATGTATCATGTACTTTGTTTCTCAAACCCAAATTTTTGGACACATCATTTTTTTTTGTACTTAAGTACCTCTACAAGTATGGGTATCCCTCCCCCGCCTCATTTGAGATTATGCACTTACAAACAAAAGGAGACTTCTATCAACTAAGTAGGTCTCGCCCCCTCCATTCTCAGTCCTTCCTTGCCTGGATTTATCTCTCTCTCTCTCTATGAATCCCCTTTTGTGTTTTGTGAAAGTGAAACCTACAACGTATTTCGGTCATATGATTTTCCCCTGACATTGGGTTTTGTCTCCTTTATGACCGAAATCTCGGAGGCATTGCCAAAGTTTATTTTTTATGAAAAGTTTGGTTACCTCGAAATAATTGTATCTTTAATGCTTCAAAGGATCCTCCCTGATAGTAACATAAAAAACGTTGTACCTATGCTCATAATTTCGGTTCAATAAGACATCTAGAACTCTTTCTAACTATGGAATGGATCCTTTTGAAGTTACATGGCTCTCCCAAATTTCCTTTAATTTAGTTAAATCTCAAATTATGGGAGTTTTTAAAAGGCCATATGCGTAGGCATGGAAACGTTGTCTTTAGTGGATGGAATTCAAGAGTTGGAGGCAAACCTCTTCTAACTACATTCTCGGCTTCGATGGTGTATCAAAAAGAAATATAGGGGTTGTAGGAGGGGGATGGGTTTTGTATGGACCTAGAGAAATGAAAGTTTTAGAGCATTCATGGGGCTTGGGGAAGATGACAAATAATCAGGAAGAAGCCTATGGTTTACTCCAAGGCATTCTTCTTGCCAAAAAAATTCATGTCTCTTCTCTCATTATGTTGGGTGACTTCCTATTTATAATTTTGTATTTGGTTAAAGGATCTTCCCCTAGAGTAAAAAATCTCGATAATTTCCTGAATCAAATTATGAAGGTATCAAAATATATCCCAAAGATGAGGTTGAAGCACATTCTAGGGGATAAAAACCAAGCAGTAGATTAATGTTCCAATCAAGGTAGTAATTTGAGGTTTGGTGAATTAATGATTAATGGCCAATTAATACCACCCTCAATCCCTTAGTTCATTAATTTCAAGTAAGTTATATGTACTATAAGTTGTATTTAATTTTGGGGATTTATTGGAAGGTATTCACCTCCAGTGACCCATATATGCCTTATATAATTTGTATTCCTCTTTGGAGGATAATTTTGGTTTAGGATGGTAATATGCTCATTACCATAAAAAATAAAAGTCAAAACCATATTTAAATAAACATTTTAAAGTAGCCTTGACGGTTAGCTCATTTGGTCGAGGTCTCGTTGCTAAAGCACATTGCCATTAGGAGGTGACGGGTTCAATTCTCCTCGACATCGTCAGGATTAGGCTTGGATTATTTTTGCTGGGGGGTGTGGACCCTTCAGGTGGACCAACCCTTCACTTTGGACAAACTTGACTCAAGGTTGACTCATCGTCAAGGTCACCTCCTATGTGAGTCAGACAATGTTGCTCCTCTTGGATCAAGTGTTAGGGATCTTGCTCTCATCTCTTAATATGATTTCTAATGATGTCTTTGTCTTTGTTTACTAATTTTGGTTGGTTATATGTGATGTTTTGTTTTAATTCAATAGCATATCATGTTTGTAGTATTAAATGTTTAGCAAGGTTATAAATGTTATCTCTATTTTATAGTATGTGTTGTATCAGCTCACCTCCTATGTGAGTCAGACAATGTTGCTCCTCTTGGATCAAGTGTTAGGGATCTTGCTCTCATCTCTTAATATGATTTCTAATGATGCCTTTGTCTTTGTTTACTAATTTTGGTTGGTTATATGTGATGTTTTGTTTTAATTCAATAGCATATCATGTTTGTAGTATTAAATGTTTAGCAAGGTTATAAATGTTATCTCTATTTTATAGTATGTGTTGTATCAGCTCACTAGTAAGTCTGGTTTGTAGTCATTGTTGGATATTCAACTACATAAAAAATTAAATTATATCCTGTAAGTTGGGTGTCGTGGAAAACATGTTTGTTGAGTACTCTCAGAAGTCAACAAAGTTCACTATCAGATTATGCTTAATATATCTATATCAAAGAAACCATTTAAAACAACATTTATAAAAATAAATAAATAAATAAATAAATGATAAATAATTATCCAACTTATAAAATTTTATTTTTAATGTTGATTCACATGTATTTCTATTTTTTATTTTTCCATGAATGAATCATTCTTATTTTTATACCTATATTGTAATGCGTTCATGATCAAATTGCTTTGGCCTCCCAAATTTTTGAAAAAATCTATAAAGTTGATTAAAGTTTTTCAAAATTATAATATTAAATAGAATATTTTGAAAATTAA
>APFE031217981.1:35359-45411 GCA_000404065.3 Pinus taeda
AACAAGTTTAAATATATCATATAACAAATATAAAAATAACTAAAATTTAAATGTTTTCAAGGAAATCAATGATATTCATTTGTCTTAAATATAATTTTCAACATAATATATTAATTTATTCGTACACTTAAAACTATATATGACAAGGACTAATTAAAATAGTCCCAAGGATTAGTCTAGTAAAAAATCTCAACGGTTAGTTTAGTTGGTTTAGTTCACATTGCTAAGTATTTAGGCAGTTGGGAGGTCATGGGTCAAATCTCGTTGAAGCCCTTTAGCTTAGTTGGTAGGGTCAAATCTCGTTGAAGCCCTTTAGCTTAGTTGGTAATTCTTCACTGTTATGAGGGTAATTTTTCATTGTTATGAGGGTTTTTCAAATAACATTATTTATATTGATGAAAGCGTGGTCAAATAACATTATTTATATTGATGAAAGCGTGGTAATTCTTCATCGTTATGAGGGGTTTTCATGTAATTCTTCATTGTTATGAGGGATTCTTCATTGTTATGAGGTTTTTTCATGTAATTCTTCATTGTTATGAGGTTTTTTCATGTAATTCTTCATTGTTATGAGGGTTTTTTTAGCGTAGTTGGTAATTCTTCATTGTTATGAGGGTTTTTCATGTAATTATTTATTGTTATGAGGGAAGTGTGTTTCATGATATCTCGTAATTCTTCATTGTTATGAGGTTTTTTCAAATAACATTATTTATATTGATGAAAGCTTGGTCGTTATGAGGTTTTTTCATGTAATTCTTCATTGTTATGAGGAATTCTTCATTGTTATGACGTTTTTTCATGTAATTCTTCATTGTAATTCTTCATTGTTATGACGTTTTTTCATGTAATTCTTCATTGTAATTCTTCATTGTTATGAGGTTTTTTCATGTAATTCTTCATTGTTATGAGAGTTTTTCATGTAATTATTTATTGTTATGAGGGAAGTGTGTTTCATGATATCTGGTAATTGTTCATTGTTATGAGGGTTTTTCAAATAACATTATTTATATTGATGAAACTGTGTTTCATGATAACACATATGTCTATATCATTTCAATCAATTATTTGGATAAATTATCATTGGGGTTACAATTGGCATGTTTCACACCAACAACGTTGTTTTGGATAAATTATCATTGGGGTTACAATTGGCATGTTTCACACCAACAACATTGGGGTTACAATTGGCATGTTTCACACCAACAACAATCCTTTCAAATGGATAAATGTTTCACACCAACAACAATCCTTTCAAATGGATAACCTTTTTCAGACAAAGTGTCATAACATAACAACTTTTGACCTTTTCAAGAAAAAGGGTCAACTTTTCACTACAAACTGTCTTAAAATAACAACTTCTAAGGTCGATGAGTATGCAAGACTGTCTTAAAATAACAACTTCTCTGCATGCAAATTTTCACGACAAAGTGTGTTAACATAACAACTTCTAAGGTCGATGAGTATGCAAGTGACCCACACGATTTCAAACAAATTTTCTTAACATAACAATTTCTCATGTCAATGAGCATCCAAGTGACCCACACAATTTCAAACAACATAACAACTTCTCAGGTCTATGAGCATGCAAGTGACCCAGACAATTTCAAACAACATAACTTCTCACATCGATGAGCATGCAAGTGACCCACACAATTTCAAACAAATAAATTTTTCACCCACACAATTTCAAACAAATAAATTTTTCACCCACACAATTTCAAACAAATAATTTTTTCACGACAAAGTGTCTTAACATAACAACTTCTTAGGTAAATAAGCATGGAAGTGACCCACACGATTTCAAACATATAACCTTTTCAACACAAAATGCCTTAACATAACAACTTGTGGGGTCGATGAACATGCAAGTGACCATTTTAATTAACTCAATGTTCAACACTTTTTAATATTATACTACTTTATATTATTCAAAAAAAAATTAGTGTATACTTTTTAGCTAAAAATCAGCGATGCTGTATATTATATTTATTTAATTTGTAATGAGATAAGGTGAATGATTGCTGATAATATTTTAATTTTCAGTTTTGTATCTGTATGTATGTTTTTAATTTTGCGATTGGAAAATTTTGTCCCGTATGTTGATTTTTGTAAATGAACGTGGACAATAGCATGTAATGTTTAATTTTTAATTGTGTATTTACAAGTATATTTTGAATTTTGCAGTAGGTTGACTTTTGGTTATCGCAATTAAGTCGGGTGGGTTGCGCTTTCACATGAAGATGAAATGAAGAAATCTTTTCTATTGTTAAGTGGGATGTTTTTTTTTAATTGTAGGGTTGGTTAGTTGTTGTTTTTAATTTTAAGATTTGAATTTAAAATATAATTAGTTTAGAGTTGTATTATTTTTTTGGATTATGGGTTTTTATTTTTTTTTAATTTAGTAAATTTGGAGTTATGATAAATCTAGATTTATTGTGTTTAACAGCTCAACAAGCAGCTAGTTAGAGTATGCTATGGTAGGCGGGATCAACGAATATAGATTATCAAACATTCGAAAAGGAAAAATGACTATTTTACCTTAATTTATTAAAAATCATTTATTTATTTTTTATAATATAGTTTTTTAATATAAGAATATCATTAAAACATAAGTGTTAAAATATGGAGCCCAAAACTCCAATGATAAATTGACTATTTATCTTAAATTTATTTAATTATTTATTTTTAAATTCTTTTAAATTTTCATTGACTATTTTATCTCATTTAATTAAAATATTTCATTTTTTAAACTTCTTTTAAGTATAATTTGATCCCATCAAAATATTACAAAACATAAAAACATGAGATTATAACATCTTTTTCCATATATATTAAACCTGGTCAACCTAATAAAACACTAAACTTCATCCAAATTAATTATTTTATTCCCACGCTCAACCCTTTTCCATTATAATTTGAACTTTAAACCCTAGATAAACTACTATTCTATATACTTGTAACTCCACCTTTAAATCCGTTCATAAACTTGAATTAAAACCCTAAATAAATAATAAATCTATATCAAATAAATATAATTATATATATATATACATATATTATATATATTTGAAAAAAATGTGATCTTATATTATATACACTTTCATAATATTTATATAATATATTATATGTGTTACATAGAAGTTTTCGGTCAAGCGAAGCGTAGGGAACTGGACAGAGATACGTTCAAGGTTAGTTCTCGGTTCTATCAAATGAGAGCCAAGTAATGTAAGGATCTCAAACATCTTTACTTTCGTTAAATCGAGTGCGTTATTTTTCCCCCTTTCCAAGCTTCGGGCCGTCTTTTGCTGCTAGAATCGGAGAATGGCGACAAATCATGTGTTCGATCTGTGAATTTTGGCCTTACATCGAATTCACGGTAAAATTTTAACTTGAATTCGACGAATGGAGAGCTTTTCTATTCGAATTTTTGTCAAAATTTGCACTCAAACTACTGAAGTTTGAGATGAGATTGGCCATGGCGCTTTAGGTTGTTAAATATCGCTAAAGATTTCCGAAAGATTCTCGATATGGCAGTTAACGTGCTTAGATCTCTCGTATTTTCCTTTTGCGATATTTCCGATTTGTTTTCTCAACAGCTTGGCTTATTTTTAGAAGACTTTGTGGCCTTGGCTTTTGAGTTGAACCATTACTAATTTTTCAATGATTTCTAATTTCGAGGATTTAGTTTCCTGTTTTGAAATTGAAGGCTCTGGCTTCGCAATTATTGAGTTTCTTTCGTCTTTGGATGAAGCTTAGATACCGCCGACTGTAAGTTGATATGCTTCAGAAATTTCTATCTTAGGGTCGAAAATGACGAACAGTCTTGCTTCATTTTCGCATCGTTTTCTGAATTCTTTGATCGAGCTCGAAATTATTCTAAAGTTTTTGCGATTCTCATGACTAGTTTCGCCGTTACATTCACTACAGCTGGAGATTTGGTCCTCATCTATTTTTAAATCTGCCAGGCGCACTAAAAATGGAGTTGTCTACGGAGGTTGAAATTTTTTTATAGGCATTAAAAAATTTTAGGCCATCTAAGAGTTTTATTGTAATTTGGATTCACACAAATTTCTGCCGGATTTTATCAAAATGAAGTAAAAATTTCCCTAACTTTCAACGCAAAAAACTATCTGATTAGACCCAGACACGAAAATTTGTTTAAAAATAACTTGTTTTTGAAAGGATTAGGTTAAGACAAGTGTACGCAGGAAGAGGAATTGCCCGAACAACCACTTTTGATCGGAAAAATGTCCTCGTCGCCCGAGCTTCCCTGTTTAATTTCACTTGTTCTGTAAAGCGTCGATAAAGATGCGATCTTTAATAAACTGTGCATTGTGTTGTGCAGTAGGAAAAAGATTTCCTGAAGAAAGCTTGGAAGCAAGGCCGGAGTCATGGCGAGAAATCAGCTGGAAGTGTTAATTGCCTTGGACCTGGCAAAAACGCAATGTTACCACTTTAGTGCAATCATTATTGCAGGGATGGGGTTCTTCACGGATGCCTATGACTTGTTCTGCATCTCCACCGTCACCAAGCTCCTTGGAAGGATTTATTACTTCGATAACAACGGTCCGGGTATCCTACCTGCGAATGTCACGGCTGCGGTGAACGGAGTGGCCTTGTGCGGAACACTTGCCGGTCAACTTTTCTTTGGTCGGCTGGGTGACAAAATGGGACGAAAGAAAGTCTATGGAATAACGCTCATGCTCATGGTCGTTGCCTCCATAGCATCAGGTCTTCCTTTCAGCAGAACGCCGAAAGCCGTAATGACAACGCTCTGCTTTTTCAGATTCTGGCTGGGCTTCGGCATCGGCGGAGATTATCCTTTATCCGCCACTATTATGTCGGAGTATGCCAACAAGAAAACCCGAGGGGCCTTCATCGCGGCGGTGTTTGCTATGCAAGGCTTCGGGATTCTCGCCGGCGGTGCCGTGGCCATTATCGTCTCGGCGGCATTCGGACGTGGATATAAGGACAATCCTGGAGGTAGTACCAGCCGTGAAGCCGATTTTGTATGGCGGATTATTCTTATGGTGGGGGCCATTCCAGCTGGGTTGACATACTATTGGCGAATGAGAATGCCCGAAACAGCTCGCTACACCGCGCTCATAGAAAAAGACGAGAAAAGAGCTGCGGCTGACATGTCCAGGGTTCTTCATTTTGAAATCCTGGTAGACCCACAGAATGTTGAAGAGATTCGACGGAATGAGCCGAGGTTCACTTTATTTTCCAAAGAGTTCGCAAGGCGACACGGTTGGCATCTACTGGGAACTACAAGCACATGGTTTCTGTTTGACATCGCGTTCTACAGCCAAAATCTATTCCAAAAGGACATCTTCACGGCTGTGGGATGGCTTCCCCCACCCCAGTCAATGAACGCAATAGAAGAAGTTTATCGAATAGCAAGAGCACAGTCGATTATTGCACTGTGCTCGACAGTCCCAGGCTACTGGTTCACGGTCGCTTTCGTCGACCACATGGGAAGAAAAGCAATTCAGGTAATGGGATTCTTTTTCATGACTGTCTTCATGTTCGCGCTTGCTATTCCATACTACCACTGGCGAGGAACTAAATGTGGCAGCGGATTCTGCGGCGGCAATCACATAGCCTTTCTCGTGCTCTACGCCTTCACCTTCTTCTTCTCAAACTTTGGTCCAAACGCCACCACTTTCATCGTGCCGGCGGAAATCTTCCCGGCAAGAATTCGTTCAACATGCCACGGCATATCGGCTGCAGCAGGTAAAGCAGGAGCCGTAATCGGAGCCTTAGGTTTTGTCTTTGCCGCTGAGAGCACTCATATAGTTGAAGTCGACAAAGGCTACCACACGGGTATTGGCATAAAGAATAGTCTGATGATCTTAGGAGTAACAAATGCTCTGGGTTTGCTTTGCACGTTCCTGATCCCTGAAACAAACGGGAAATCCTTGGAAGAGCTCTCCCGGGAGAACGAGGAAGAGGAGTCCACAAGAGTGCGCAGAAACGTCGCACCAATCAAATAGCTGGAAACACTCAATTTACAGGTACTAAGTTGTACGGATTTACTTTGCTAGTGTATAGTCCTCGGCAATACTAGAATTTTTATACTGAACAAATATTGGATGCGTATTTTAGGCTTCGAGTGTCCTAATTTTTCCATTCTATTCCATGTACAATATCTATTACGTGAAAGGTCGGAAGTTAAACTGTGAGTGTTTCATTGCTTTCCATTTGTAAAGCACACAAATAGTTTCATGTGCAGAATTATTAAGCTGAACTGATGTTTCAGGTTTGTCGTTTGGAATTGAAAAGCTTCCACGCAATATTATTTTCGCCCTTCTATATTTGTGACGAAATTTGTGTATTAGTATTTACTTGCTCCTTAGGTTTATTTACTCAATTTTAACTAATTTATGGTTATCCATTTTAATTTATAATTTGTTTTTACCACATTTTTACTGAAAAATTATGGTTATTTTTTCAAATAATTATTTTATCTAAGTTTTTGGAGTATATTTTAAAATTGTTTTTACTAGGGTAGGAGATGATTTTTTTGGAAATTAGAGCAATAGGTTAATGGGCAAAAAAAACTAGAGGGAGTGGCATGAATGCCTCTTATGAACTACTTTATGAACCATCAACGGGTAATTAAAAGTGCCTTGGTTTTTCCTAATAGAGATAAAGTCAACTTGTATTTGTAGATAGCAAATAGATCAGTGTGATCAATGATAGTTGTCCTATTTGACTATAATAAACTCTCTCATTATAATAAAGAAAATATTCTATAGAGGACATTGTCTACTGGCCTCCACGGCCATCAAGAAAAACCCGTGACTCAACCAAAATCTTAAAATTTAAACAGCGCAACCCAAAATTTTCAAAAATTTCTTACTAAATTTATTTCAAATTAATTTGTAAAACTCTTTAAATTACATTATTTTATAATTATAATTATTTTTATAATTTATTAAATTTTTCGCAACATAATTTATTAAAAACAGATATTTTAATTTTTAATAATATTTAAATATATTAACTATTTTTAAATATTAATTTCCAAATTAATAATTTCTCTTAAAATATAGAGAAGATATTCCAAATTTCAAACCTCCATAATACTTTGTAATAAATTTAATTACTACGATGACGTCATGCCACACATTTGCTTGTGAATATTTTTGAGTCATTTTTCATTCCATTTTACTTATTTTCTTCCATCATTTTTATTTTCTTGAAATTGCAAATTAGTTTGTTACATTTTCACCATCATTATTATTTTCTATTAATATTTAAAGTTGTTACAAGTTGATGTTATTTTAAACAAAAATTAATATGAATTGTATTTAAAAACTATATTGTGATAAATAATTTATTTTTTTAACAAAATATGACTGGTTACTTATATTTCTTGCCCTTGTTAATTCTACCACAACCTAACCTATATAAAACTTTAATGTAAGTAATCTGATCCTATTCAAATATAAAACTTTAATGTAAGTAATCTGATCCCTATTCAAATATAATGCAATTGCCGTAAAATATAATGCAATTGCCGTAAAATGGCACAGGCAAGTTATGTAAAGTTGTAAACCTACAACATTGACTAACTACAGTTCTCACAACTTCACACAACTTCACCATATTTGGTTCTTAACTTCTTGTTGAGGGGTTAATGGATTGAATGATCGGAAGATAAGACATTCGCTTTCTATAAGTCGGAATATATTCTCGTAGAGAATTTATAGAGCTCGGGTTGTACATCGTTATAGACGTTTTCGGATCTCTTACAAACACCGATTGCGTTAAACAAACAAGCTCAGATTTCATCTTTCATTAAAAGAAATAAGGTTTCATGGATTTCTATATCTTGCTCTCCCTTTTCTGTGTTCTTTACCAAGAAGGTTTGCCCCCATACTAATTTTTTTTTGAAGTTTTAATTGATTGGGATGAAAAAACCGATTGGGATGAAAATGTGAAAGACGAGAGGTTGTTGAAAAAATGTTTTAAAAATAAGGTAATAAAAGTGAAACATATGATTTGCAATGAGATGTTTTATGGCGATCACCATGATATGAAGTTTGTGTAACGTGTGTGGTTTGAGGTTAAAGTTTCTCTGAAAACCTTTTGAATCATGTATGGTAGTGCACATGGGTTCACCTATGGTTTAGTAGTGGACAGTTACTATTTTTTCTAAGCAAAAAAAATGAAATACATGAGACAAATCCCATCTTAAGGATGTCTTGAAAAACACTGCAAAATTGTTGATTTTTGAAGCTATAGCAAAAAAATTGCATCAAAGTTGGAAAAAAGTATGTCATAATGCAAGATTCAAAATTATGAAGAAAAATGCCTTATTCTAGCTCCCAATCCAAAACTTTGAAAATCCAATCGAACATGTGATGATTTAAATGGTAGAGGAAAAAGGGAATAGTTGTTGGTCAACCTTTAATTTATTCACTTTTCACTCTTTGACTCTACATCACTACTAACAAGAGGACCTATCATTGTATATTTTGAGTAGATTTATTTAAATGGTAGAGGAAAAAGGGAATAGTTGTTGGTCAACCTTTAATTTATTCACTTTTCACTCTTTGACTCTACATCACTGTTAACAAGAGGACCTATCATTGTATAGTTTGAGTAGATCTAATAGTTAAGAGTGTCTATTTCATTTTTTTAAAGGTTATAGGTTCAAATGCATAATAGAGTATGCTTGTAGGTTCAAAGTGAGTCGTTGCCACTATAACCACTAGGTAGGTTAGTTCCAAGAGTTCGCAAGTTAGCACCTAATAGGTAAATTGACTTAGCAAAGGTTGAGATGTCCTTGGTAGTGGTGGAGCCCATCCTTCTCAACTTATCACAATCTTTGCACTAATTAAACTTGGGTGGAGGGGAGAAGAAATTGTGCTCCCAACCACTTGAGCTAGAATGTCTCTATAAACTTTAGTAATCAGATCACTGTGTGGAGGTGGATTCTTTGTCCCACAACAATGAGGTCTCATAACCCAATTCTATGGAGGTTGGTTCATTGCCCCTCAAACAAGGAAATTTCATGTATCAATTTAATATAGCAAGTAGATCCCTTTATCTCTAAGTAAAAAGTCTAACACACCAATTAAAGTGTCACTTAAACTAAAAACTTTAAAATTAGATAATAATATATATCATAATATAATTATAAAAAATAATAAATTATAATGGGTATGTTGTTGTTATAAATTCTTAGCTATATATTGAAAGAACTAAAGAGCTCACAAGTTACATAATGATTTAATTAAAAAAAAAATGAAAAAAATATGCTAAAGTAATTGGAAGATGATTACAAATTTCCATGACTGAGGTTGTTCATGGAATTACCAACAGAAAAACCATTAAATTTAAATGAATAACAAAAAACCTTTTATAGTTGGAAGACAAAGTAAATTTATTTGTCCAAATAACTTTGACTTTCAATTAATTAGTTTCAATAAAAAACAAAATTTTAAATTTTTTTTTTTTTTTTTATATAGTTATCAAAAAATGAATATCAAACCAAATATCGGAATATAAAAATATTTTCAATTTTTAGAAAAACTATATTCATTGACTAAAGAGATTAGGATGACCATTATAATGAACATAAAATTCATTAGTAGTATAAAATATATTAAAATTTTAAAAATTAAAAATTTATCTCAAATAATTGCTATTCATAAATAAAATAAATGTATATGACGTATAACATGTAATAAAAAAGATTAATAATTAAAATTTGAAAAACTAAATTATAAAATGAAAATATCAATCAATGAATATCAATCAATGTCATTTAACATAGTTTCAATATTCGTATATCTATTCTTTGTGCAGATAAAATATGGACATATTAAACATTGTAGTCACGGTTTAAGTTCATTGTATAAAGCTTTAGTGTAAAAACACTTTTGAGGCTTTAGAGTATTTTCAAATTCCAAAGAAGCAAAAAAGACCATTCCAATTATAATGATTAACGACTTTTAAAAATAAAGATTATTATATGAGTGTTTTTTTCCGGGTTAATTTAACTTTAATGTTTATTATAATTTTTTGGTGAAGTTACT
>APFE031217997.1:0-10883 GCA_000404065.3 Pinus taeda
ATACTTGCTAAGGTTGTGCAAATGGGGTAGCAAGCTAAGTGGGCTTGATTGTGGGGAAAAACTCCACAGTTAAGCGCGCTTGAGCCAGAGGAGTTCTGGGATGGGTGACCTCCTGGGAAGTCCTGGTTACCGGGTGCAAGCCCCGGAAGTGATGATTAATGCTATGTGATTCGTTCTCCACATTTCACTAGTTTCAATCCCACTTCTTCACCCCTGTGAGCATCACCCGATGCAATGAGTGCTAAGTGAACTATTCAAAAATCATGAGAAATTAGTCAGTTACGACTACCTCTCATGGAAATGGTCATAAGTTTGAATGACTTACTTAACGCAGTTGAATCCCAAAATGATATCTAATATTACGTCTTCTACTTATTATATCAGAAATAAGTTATTCACAATGTTCTTACAACAAATATTGAAATCTATTCTACTACAGTTTTCCCAATTAATATATTGCTGAAAAAAATGCTAGCACAAATATAATCACGATGAAAGTTATTTTTGGACAATCGTCCTCAGAAAAACCCAATGTGGGAAACCAGTGCAACAAATGAGGGTTTCTTTATTATTCTTTAGCAAATTCTCATGTACAAATTACAACTAGCAAAACAGGAGTGAGAAATTTTACAGATGCTTCCCGACAAATTTCTAATCCAAGTGAAGTACTCCTCTTCCTTGGAATTCTTTCGTGTCCCTCTGTGTCATCCTTCTCTCATTGGCCTAGCATGTAGCTGCCCACACAGGCTTTGCGTCAATCTGCTTCTGCGCTGCCTCTTTTTGTGTCACCCTGTTCTTGCTCTTCGTTTTGCTGCCTTGCACTCTCGAAAGATGTTGATACCCTACCCTCTCTTCCTTTCTCACCTGCAACTCTCCCTCTGATTCAATTTTCTCTTGTAGAACTTTGACCAGTGAGAAAATCGATTGTACTCGGGTAACTGAGTATCTGCCTCTTGTGTGTTCTCCAAGTGCCCGTCAAGCCTCTTCTTGTTGATTAATAAACGGCCCAGATTAGATTCTAATCAATGGCTAGGATCATAGTGACTTGATCTCTGCCTTCTTCTAGAAGTTTCACCTGCAATTTAGATTAATACCGATTAATTATTTTAATTTCTGAAGTTTAAACTTAGGGTCCCATTAAAAATAATTAATTATTTTAATAAAACTGTTTCCACCTGGAATTTCCCAAAATGATTTTTGGGTATTGGAAAATGCACGTGTCTAAGCCTCCCTGCAAATTTTGAGACTTAGAGCACATACGATGCTACCAAAAATCAACACTCCCTCTTAGTGAGCAATGTGCTCGAGCAATGCAACCTGCTGAAGCATCACTCTGTTCTGTAACATCTCTCTCTGCGCTGCTGATGTCTGTCATGCTGACCACCAACCTCTGCGCAAATGCTGCATCTGTACTGGTACTGACCTTGCCACTGTCAACACTGCATCTGTATTGCAACTCCCTCTGAATTTCTGCATTTGTGTTGCTGCTGGCACTGGCTCTGGCACTGCCAACTGTCCCTGCACTACAAACTACTGCTCCTACTGAAATAAATTTCCTACCATACCCATCTTCTCTCTGAATTGAGTGATCTTAGCTCTTCTGAGAGCCTTTGTGAGTATATCGACGACCTTCTCTCCTGGGGGGACACACTGTCGCTGTACTACCCCATGCTGAACACAGTCTCTGATAAAGTGACATCGGATATCTATGTGTTTCGACCGATCATGAAATACAGGATTCCGAGAGAGTTTGATACAACTCTGATTATCACAGTAAAACCCTGGTCGTCTCAATCCTTTTTCTGAACAAGCTCACAAGCAATTTTTTGAGCCATATAGCTTCGCATGTAGCTGTGCTGGCTGCGATATATTCTGCTTCTGTTGAGCTCAGAGCTACCGATTTTTTCTTCCTGCTGCACCAAGATATCATCCTTGATCCAACACTGAAGTAGTACCCCGAGGTACTTTTTCAGTCTACTAAACTACCTGCCCAATCTACATCTGTGAACCCATTCAATCTGATGTCCTTCCCTTGGGAGTATTTCAACCCATATCTGACTGTTACGCGCATATACCTAAGAATGTGCCTAGATGCTGCACAATGCACCCTTTTTGGTTCTACCATGAATTGACTAAGAGTGTTGACAGGAAAGCAAATGTTTGGCCTAGTGTTGACCAGATACATGAGCGACCCACTGAGCTACCTGTACAAGTTGGGGTCTACTTCCTTGTCTCCTGATGCATCTATTTTCTTCCAGTTGGTGATCATGGGAGTAGCCATGGGTCGACAATCCTGCATTCTGAATCTCTTTAGAATTTCTATAGCATATCTTCCTTGTCCAAGGAAGATCTCCCCATTCTTCTGCCAAACTTCCAACCCTAGAAAATAATGCATCAACCCCATGTCCTTGTCGAATTCAGCTTCAAGATTCTTCTTGCAATCCTGTATGAGCCTGGATGACCCAATCAGGAACATGTCATCTACATATAATATCAGAATAAGTGGCTCATTCTCTACCATCAAATAGTAGAGATTGGGATCAACATCACTCTTGACAAATCCCAACTCCTGCAAGTAACTATCAATCCAACCATACCATGCTTTGGGTGCCTCCTTGAGCCCATACAGGGCTTTCTTTAATATGCAAACATGAGTTCTCTTCTCATGAGTTTCGAAGCCTTCAGGTTGTTTTATATACACCACCTCTTCGATCACCCCATTCAAGAACGCTGCCTTGACATCCATCTGGCAAATCTCCCATCCCATTTGAGTTGCTAGGGATATAACAAATCTGATAGAGGTGTATCGAGCAACTGGGGCGAAGGTCTCTTCATAGTTTATTCCTTCTTTATGAGCATACCCCTTTGCCACGAACCTTGCCTTGTACTTCTCTACGTTGCCATCTGCAGCAAAGTTGATCTTGTAGATCCATCGTGATCCTACAACTGATCTATCTTCTGGTCTAGGTACTACTTCCCAGACATCATTCGTCATGATAGAGTTGTATTCTTCTACCATTGCATCCACCCATACTTGGTGTTGAACAACTTACTGAAAGCTAGAGGATTCTTCAACCTGAGCTACCAATGCGTGGTATCTGTCAAGTTGTCTATGCTGCCTTTTCCTGGTTCTGGGAGCTCCAACAAACTCCTTTACGTCCCGTAGTGTCTGCCGTACTTCTCTGCTGTTTCTACCACTGGTGGGGGGAGGCTCAACCAACTTCTCCCCCTGATTTCGTCGTTCCAACTCCTGAGAACTATTTGCATTTCCTCTTTTTGAGGAGATACTGGTACTGGTCACTGTACTCGATCCAGGTGCCTATTCTCCTGCCTGTCCTCCTTGCTGCCCCTGTTTCTCTTGGACTAAAGCAACATCTCCTGTCTAATCTTGTAACGACCTATTTATAGAAATAATATCAAATAAATTTTAATAAATATCATACTAATCAAATGAATAAATAATAAAAATAAACTAATATGTTAGATTTAGCTCTGTGGTAGTTTGGAAAACAAGGGGAATAAACTAAATAAATAATTAATTAAATTTTTATAAAACCATTATAAAAATAAATATTAACTATAGAAATAAATTAGAAATCATATATATAAATGTCGGCTTCTTTATAAAAATTAGGGATCTAGGTTTATTTATACCCAAGTCGAAAGACTCTTCTCTCAATTAGCTTTCATTCATATTCTATTTAATTGTCCTGACGGTGGACCCACATTGGGGTTTGAAATGTTGACAGAATGAACACAAAACTGTGGATAATCCGGATCATGCCACTGCAATAAACTAATAATAAAGTAATTTAATATAAGTCTAATCTTTATATTAAAATAAAATCAGAAAAAGGAAAGTTAATTAAAATCAATATATTTTGACACGACATGGGAAGGATGTCGCGAGGAAAGGAAGTGGTGGGTGTTGGAGGAAGGACGTCCACCGCTAAGAATTAGTTTATAAACCAAGAATGGGAGAACAGGAAGAGGAAAGGAGGAAGAGGAGAATAGGAGAATTGAAGGAGGAAGAGGAGCAGAATTTGAAATTATCCACAAGAAGGAAGAGCGCGAATTGTTCTGAGGTTCTGGGCATGGGGGAACAGTCTGCTTCGATTCAGAAGCTTATTGGACTGAGCAGCGAGGTTCTGCTCAGTTTCGCTGGGTGGTTTCGGTCTTCTGGTAACCGTAATAGAGCTGCAGAAGACATCAGCAACTGCAAGTGCATAGGTAAGTACCTTCATTAATTTTGCTAGTTAATTCTATAAATAAAAAGAAATTAGTTATAGGTTCATGAATCTGCTTTAATGGCCCTTACAATCTGATATCAGAGCTGGTTCAAAACTTTCGGACCTGTTAAGTTGTTAATGATTTAAATTTATTGAAATAAGCCAGTAATAAATCTTACAGAACTCATTCTCTGTTTAGGACTTCTGTAATAAATATTGCTTGGCCCTCGTTTCCTTTCCTCTGAGAAAGCTAGCATCTGCAAGCTTTAAATTAAAAAAAAAATGTAGACTCCAAACTTAATCGGTTCTCTTTAAAAAAAAATTTTTTTAGAACACCAAGACTTCAATAAATAATCTTATTCAACTTTTATATCAGACTCAGACATTGTTATATAGTTGCTATATGGCAATCTGAAAAGAGCATCAATGTAAATAGTCTTTTTCTTCACTTAAAATATGAAGGTACAATAAACAGATAAACGATAGAACTGGTAAATGCCTCAGCCAATAAATCTGGGCACCTGAATCTATTTAATACAAGATATCAGTCAAGAACGAACCCATAAATTAGTTATTTGAAATTTTATGTGGTCAACAAAAGCTACAGGTACCTCCTTTGTAAATCCCTTTGGCTACCTTCCATTATCAACGACCATACCAACTTCCTTTCACCCCAACGCAGCTCAGAAAATTTGAAGTTTTCCTCCATTTGAATGTTGCCAAAGTGTCTTGATTGCTTGATCCTTGTTAGGTGGAGCATTGTCTCGGCCAAGCAATCGGATGAGCAAACCTACATAGCCTTCTTCAAGAGCAGTTCCACCATCCAAACTTAAGTTCCAGTCCTCTAACCTGCTGCTACCCCTTGGAATGTGTTCCAATTTGTTATGTTCAACAACCTTGACATTGAAGTGGCCTGTCCTGGTAATAGATGACCACCTGAACCGAAGCGTCACAAATTGGTTCCAAGTGAGGGAGCCTAAGCTCCACGGCTTCCTGGGAGCGGTTATTAGGTGGCCGTGGCCGTAGGTGTAGCAGCGGGGGGTAGAAACTCGTGCTTTAGGTGCAAACGCCGTGGATTTCATGATCCCATGATGAAATGGACTCCATACCTCTAAAGCCATAGCCAGTTATACCGCCCTTTTTGCACTAGAAAATTGACCTCTCATCACTGCGCATAAGTTCAAAGGATCTATACTCGACACCCGCTCAGTCAACCAGCTGCGTGAGATTTGTAGTTTATCCACGCGTCATGCATACTTCGTGGGCAAGTATCATAAGGATAAGAATCCATATTGATATATGAAGGGTTAGCAATCCCATGCCCGAACTCTCTATATGCAATAGAAGTTACGCACATCAGATTGTAAATAGCAATAAAAATTTTGGTTATAATATACCATGTGTATATGGTTCCAACAATGATGAAATTAAACTTTGGCTATACGTTATATTTGTGGTTATAATGACGAGAGGTACATGTAATAAATGGGCTGGACGGGTTTTGAACCCTAATGGACCCACCAACAAAAAATATATAATTTCATGTGCTGACCGATTTGCCAACTGATAATCTCTTATTATCAATATGTGATAAAAAAAGTGGTTAATGCATAGATTATAAATATGTGATAAAAGATTGGTTAATGCATTATGTTATATAGGACGATACAAATATTGAATAAATTATATATTTAATTTTTTTTTTCAATATTTATGAAATTAATTAAAAATTTATTAAAAGAAATAAAAGTAATTCCAGAATTTAAAGGATGCACTTTTCTAAATGAAACTAAATGAAAGATAATGGAAGTTCAGAGGTATTTTATGATTAGCTTTATATATCAATATAGTTGCTACTATAGATAACCCTTGATTTATTATACCATATTTCTTTCCATATTAAAACTTAATAATGTTTAAAAAAAATAAAAATTTTCAAGACCCGTGCATTAAAATAAGTATTGTTACGCATTAGGATAGAATACCTTGCATTAGGACAAGGAGGTCGCGAGAACACCCTCCTTGACCTCGTTACTAGTAAGATCTGCCTAGCAGATAAAAATAGAAAAAACTATACCCGTTTGAAAATGCGAAATTGCAAAATATATGTTAAATTTGAATAAATACCTTAAATTTTTACAAATTTCCTTTATATACACAGGAATCATTACGATGGTAAAGGACATATCAACGACGACGACGTGACCAGGCAGCATCACCATCATTAATGCTACCACCATCGTCATCACCATCTCCATCACCACCGCCACCATCAACACCAACTGCTCCAGCACCGGATTTGACCGTAATATTGAACTCGTTGGAAGCTTTATTGGAAACATTAAAAAGGTCAACCATGGCTAAGACCAAAGAAGAATTACAACCCTTAACAACCAATTCAGCGGAACCAAAGAATTTTGGATATAAAAGATCAACGAAAGATATTTCTAGGGAGTTTAAGAAAATTAAACACCCAGAATTTTCAGGAGGTCGAGCTGGAGAATGTGCAGAGGAATGGTTAGAAGGAATGAATAGATGCTTTAAATTAAGAGAATATTCTTCTTTTGCAAAAACAAAAATTGCTGTATTTCAATTAAAAGAAAGTGCCTTGATTTGGTGGGGAAATCTGGAAAAACAACTACACCTTACAATGGATAATGTTCCTTGGGAATTGTTTGAGGAAAAATTCTGTGCAAAGTATTTACCTCCATATTTTCAACAACAACAAGCCAGAGCCTTTCATACATTAGTTCAAGGTAATAAAATAGTGGAGGAATACGAGATAAGGTTTATGGAACTTGTGAAATACATTCACTACTTAGATTCTGATGAACGTCAGGTTGAACGCTTCATATTTGGATTAAATCCTCGCATCAATGCCTTGGTGAACATGTGGAAACCATCATCAGTAGCTGAGGCGGTAGAATGTGGTCGTTACGCAGAAGAACATCTAGGAATCCAAAAGGATGTAGGGCCAGCAAAACCTATACAATCAGGATTTCCTGGAAAGGTTCCCCGAAATTCATTCAGAGGAGGCAACTCAAGGCCACCTTATGGTAATAGATTTACCCCAAGAAATGTAGGAACAAGAGCTCCCATGACAATTAATACTATAGCCACTGAATCATCCAACACCAGTCCATGGACATCTCGTGGAACTACTAATAGAGGAAGAAATTCGAGAGGAAATAGCATGAGAGGACGAAGCTCTTCATCTAGAAATTCACGTCCTGATTCAAGAGGACCAACGCAGGTTAACTGTTGGGGATGTCGAGGACCACATTTTCAACATGATTGTCCAGAAGCTTCATCAAGTGTATTGCATAGGACTAGAAAGGAACCAATGTCAAATAATCAAGGTAATCACAGAATTCATGCCGTAGTCAACAACGACCAAGCAGCATATCAATCCACCGTAGTAGAATCTTCAGGTTTTATTAATGGCATAAAACTCAAAATCTTATTTGATACTGGTGCCACAGATAATTTCATTTCGTCATATGCATTAAACAAATGTGGGTTGGCAGTTCGCAGACAAAATGATTTCAGACAGGTAGAAATGGCCTTAGGAGAACTCCAATCCATAGACTTAAGTGTGGATCAATGTAAAATTGACCTAGGGGTCTGTACGACTAAATTGAAAGTTTATGTCATGGCCTTAGGAACTTATGATCTTGTCATAGATATGGACTGGTTAGAAGCTCATCTAGCTTGGGTAGACTGTTATGGGAAAAGAATTCTAGTTATAAATGATGAAGGAGAAGCGATCCAAATTCAAGGAATCAAGAAAATAGTATCTTTACGCTACATATCAGCAATGAAAATGAAGCGTTGCTTAAGAAAAGGTTGTCATGCATATGTAATTCAAGAAGTAAGTAAAGAAAAAGGACCATCCTTAGAACAATATCTGGTGTTAGCCGAATTTCTGGATGTATTTCCAAAGGAACTACTAGGATTACCCCCTGTAAGAGAGCTAGACCTCACTATTGAATTGAAACCTGGTATTCAACCAATCTCTAGAACACCTTATAGAATGACGGCTCCAGAACTTCAAGAATTGCAAATTCAATTGAAGGAACTATTGGATATAGGACATATTCGACCCAGTATATCACCTTGAGGTGCTCCTGTAATTTTTGTCAAGAAGAAAGATGGATCCTTAAGATTATGCATAGATTATCGAGACTTGAATCGAGCTACAGTAAAGAATCGATATCCTATGCCTCGAATCGATGATCTTTTCAATCAAATGAAAGAAGCTGCTGTCTTTTCAAAAATTGATCTTCGATCAGGCTATCATCAACGAAAGATTTCTGAAAGCGATATTTCTAAGACTGCATTCCGGACACGTTTTGGACATTATGAATTTACTGTGGTATCATTTGGATTAACAAATTCTCCAGCAGTATTCATGAATCTTATGAACAGTGTTTTCTGTGAATATTTTGATCAATTTGTACAAGTCTTTTTAGATGATATTCTCATCTATTCCAAGAATAAGAAAGAGCATGAAGATCATTTATGAATAGTATTGTCCTGCCTTAGAAAACATCAGTTGTATGGAAAATTATCCAAGTGTTCATTCTTTCAGGAAAAGATTCATTACTTAGGTCATATCATATCAGGTGAAGGGATTTCAGTAGACCCTGAGCAGGTAAAAGCAATCATGGAATGGTCAATACCGAAAAACACACATGAAGTATGGAGCTTTATGGGTTTAGCCGGTTACTACCGAAGATTTGTGGAGGGATTCTCCAAAATTGCAAAGCCGATTACAACCCTTTAGCATAAAGGTGTTAAGTATGAATCGACTGAGGAATGTAATAAAGCGTTCTCTAAACTCAAAAGACTACTGACCACTGCACCAATCTTAAGAGTCCCTGATATAGACAAAGATTTTACGGTATGTACTGATGCATCCAAACAAGGGCTGGGTGCATTATTGATGCAGGATAGAGGAGTAATAGCATATGCCTCCAGGAAGTTAAAACCTCATGAAGAACTCTATGCTACTCATGATTTAGAGTTAGCCGCTGTAGTACTAGCTCTAAAGATCTGGAGACATTATCTGGTGGGACGAAGTTTTACACTTAAAAGCAACCATCAAAGTCTACAATATTTGTTCACCCAAAGAGACTTAAATGTTAGACAAAGATGATGGAGTGAATTCCTAAGTGAATATGACTTTGGAATATCATATATTAAGGGAAAAGAAAATGTAGTAGCAGATGCTTTAAGCAGAAAATCACGGATATTCTCTCTCATACCTATCAAAGTAGATTTAAGGCAGAGAGTACTAAAATATTTCATAAAAGATAGTTGGTATTTAAAGGTGAGATCTAGTCTTGAAGGTAAGAAGTCGAAAGAATCTAAGTTTGAAGGATATGAACTAGAAGATGATGGAATCTTATGATTCCATGGAAGGATGTATATTTCAGATAATAAGGATCTTTGAGACACTATCCTCAAGGAAGCCCAGAGAGCAGTGTATTGTGCACATCTTGGAGTAAGGAAAATGTATGCAGATACCAAGAAACTCTTTTTCTGGTCGGGCATGAAACGTGATATCGTTCAATTTGTTGCAAAATGTTTGGAATGTCAACAAGTAAAAGCAGATCATTGTCATTCAACGGGTCTCCTACGACCTCACGACATTCCTATGACCAAATGGGAGATCCTTTCTATGGATTTCATCACTGGACTACCTCTCATCCAGGTGGATGTTGGTGGCCACCCACCTATCCCATTTGGACCCCCGCAACTGTCTCTTTCAGTTTCCGTAATTGTAGCACAATTTACTATTTTTAGCAGTTTTTTCGGGTCCTGAACTTCGGAGCCGTTTTTGAGGCCTAAAAACGAACGTTTTTGGGAAATCTGGGCAAACACTGGGTCCATGGACCATGTTGCCTGTCCCAAAGTGGTAGTTCTTCGGATAGATCCTTTCTAAGAGCTATCATATCGATCAAACGAAGATCGTATGCCAAAGGTTACGACCCTAGGAAATTGGAATGTAACCAATTTACCCAACGGGGCCACAATTTGGCGTTTCGATCTTCTAGGGTTACGGTTTTTTGGAATGTGAAGGGTTTTCCATTGTTTCTCAATAATAAATAGGCCTTCGAGCCTCATTGTAACACAATTTAGGACAGTTCAGAGGCATGTAGCCGCCACATCTCTTCTCAGAGATAAGCTACCATCGCCCTAGCTGGTTTATTGCCATTTCTGGTTGTAAGCATCTTTCAGTATTTTCCATTAATGAAATGAAGTATTATTTCCGCTGCATCTCTTTAATTATGGTTATCGCATCTCTGTATTTATGGTTATCTATGTAATCTATTGCGTTCTTTTTTAAATCCGGATCAGTGGTATCAGAGCGGTCTGCTTTTTCTCTGTTTTTCTTTGCATGTCCCCAACGAGGTCGGGATATAAGGAGTTAGGGCTTGAACTGGTCAAACCTTTGCAAGACCATCCTCGTAAATACTGACGACCTCCCATGATGGATGAGAAGAAAGACGAGGGGGCAAGAGATCCTATCAAATTCTTGCTCGAAGAAGCACTCGAGCGGCAAAGGAACGCGATGATGGATAGCTCTGTGCAGATCCTTCAACGGCTACGCAGAGGCGATGCATTGACTTCCAACGGCTACTCTGGAAA
>APFE031217998.1:0-17902 GCA_000404065.3 Pinus taeda
ATATATAATATATATAGTATTAGAAAGAACCAACACAGATCCATATAAACTTAAAATATGAGGTATCAATACCATCTAGGTGCAAACCTTTGCTCAAGTTTTGTACTCAAAATAAGGTTTGAATCTTGAAATATTCCATTTGTCTTGATGCGATACATTCAGAGTTAACATGGATATATGATAGTTATATCCTAATAACAAATGATGAAGAGGTGAGCCATGAGGAGGAGGGAAGCCAAAAAATGGATTTTGGGAATTAATCATTGTTAGTAAATTATTTGGCTAAGCCAATACTTATAAGGCTTAATATTGTTAAATTTCCCAAGAAAAATATCTAGTGAGAGTTGTGGTAGTAACTTAAACGTGTGTAGATCTGGATCCAAAGTATTTGTGCAAACTAATAGTATATGTAGGGATATCAATGTTGTAGTTGTTTGGTGATTCTTCAATGGTAGTAAATTAGATGACAGGTTTCTAAATGATGAAGAACTTAACTTTACAACTTATTGCAGAACAAATGAAAATAAGGAAGTTTATGCTTTCTAATATATCTTATGATCATGTTCATAAAGATCTTAATAGAATGGTAGATGACTTGTCGAAAGATTGATTCTAGATGGAAGTCAATTTATAGGTTCTTATTGTGTTTAAGAATGGAATTTGTCACCCTCTTAACTCATTTTAATCAAGCGTTAGATGAAATTTTATAGTGAATAATTAGATCAAATAAAAATAAAAATAAAAATAATAATAAAAGAGAATTTGAATTCAATTAAAAAAGTAATAAAAACAATAAGTTGGCTCAATTGGATTTGCTATGTTACAAATTTGTTTTATTAATAAAATTACAATCATTTTTAAATTTTTTTCTTTTGATAGTATGCATATCACATTAAAAAACATATAAATAATGATACGTATTTGTAACCATGACATTTCATAAATTTAGTTAATAACCATATAAAAACTTAAAAATAAAATAAGATTATAAAACATGTGAAAGAAAAATGTCTTATGCATATGTATGTAGCTATATATATTATAAGGGTTTCATTAGAATAAAAAATATGAATATTTCAATATATAGAGATGTGAAATATAAAAAAATATATAGTATATATACATTATAGATCCATCTTACCATAAATTAAAATCATGATGAGTCATATTAGCAAACATGATATTTCAAAACTTCAGATTTAAATTTAGTATGCAAAAGATGTTGTGATGAAGAGTTACAGGAGTTGGTGTAGTGAAGCGTTAAATAAATAACAACAATAATATAACATAATGTGGGTTCAATTAGAAAAGTGTTAAAAATTAAAAATTAATAAAATTAATGATAAAATAATAAGTCATAAGTCATCTTAGTTCAATTTGTTTTATTGCAATTTTGTTTATATTATAAAATTACAGAAAAAAATCATAAGATGCATATCAAAATAAAATAGATATAAATTATGGTTCATGTGTGTAAACATTACAATTTAGAACTTCATATTGAAATTTATTATATAATTGTATAATGAGGTTCAAATTATTATTATTATTATTATTATTATTATTAAATATGTCAATAAAAATGCCATACACATATGTATGTATATACATGTATTATGAGGGTTTTGATAAAATTAAAAATGAGAACATTTCTATATATAGAGATGTGAAATTTATATAAATATATAGTATTATAAAGAACCAACATAAATCCATCTTAACTTCAAATCTATTAGCAGTTGAGAGGTATAAAATCTCCCTAGGTGCAAACCTTTTCTCAATTTTCGTACTCAAAAGAATATTTGCATCTTGAGAGATTCTATCTATCTTGACACTTGATAAATTTTGTGTTAAGATGAATATATGCTAGTTATATCTTAATAAAAACTGATGAAGAGGTGAACCATTAGGACAAGGAAAGCTAGAAAAATGGAGTTTGGGAATTAATCCTTGTTAATAAACTATTTGTCTAAACGAATACTCATAAGTCCTAATATTGTTAAATTTCCCAAAAAAATATCTAGTGGGAGGTGTGGTAGTAACTTAAACAACTGTGTAGATTTGGCTCCAAATTATTTATCGAAACTAATAGTATATGTGGGGATATCAATATTGTAGGTGTTTGATGATTCTTCAATGGTAGTAAATTAGATGACAAGTTTCTAAATGATGAAGAACTTAACTTTACAACATATTGTAGAACAAATGAAAATAACCGAGTCTATGTTTTCTAATATCTCTTATCATCATGTTAATAATGATCTCAATAGAGTGGTAGATGGCTTGTACAAAGATTGATTCTAGATGGTAGTCAATTTGTAGGTTCTTATTGTGTTCAAGAATGGAATTTGTCACCTTGTTAGCTCATTGTAATGAAGCACTAGATGAAATTTTGTAGTGAAGCATTAGATCAAATAATAATAATAATAAAAGAGAATTTCAACTCAATTAAAAAATAATAAATTGGCTCAATTCAATTTGTTATGTTGCAAATTTGTTTTTATTAATAAAATTACAATCATTTTTATTTTTTTATTTTTTTATTTTGATAACATGCATATCACATTAAAATACATATAAATAATGATACATTTTTTGTAACCATGACATTTCATAATTTCATATTTAAATTTAATAAATAATCATATAAAATCTTTAAAACCTGTTCAAAGAAAAATGTCATATGCATATGTATGTAGCTATATATATTTTTTGTAAGTCAGTGGAACAACCTTATATTACTAGAAACCCAAAAAAATACATCATATACATCATATCCTACTGGTCTGCTAGATTAGAAACGAGACCAACTGCAGTAAAATATAGTCTTGAGCATAAACTTAACCAGACATTGCATAAGGATTTTTTGTCTATGGTATCTCCTAGGCATATCTATAGAAATTTCTCTTCTTCTACTACTACTTAGCCAATTATTATTTGAAGGTAGTCTGTATGTAAATCTATCTTTCTCGTCTACACCTACAAACCTACCTATCTTCATAATAATATGATTTGGTCTACACCACTAATCAATAAAATTAAACAAAATTAGACATAGAATCATGATCATTTATCTAGAGACATTGAAGGAACTTGTGCCCCTCTTAACCCAGACACAGGTGTGGTCTTATCTATTGGAGTTTCAGTTACATCTACCCTCACTATTTGCGTTGCCGATTTCTTACCACTAGCTCCAGTTACTTCTCTAACCCTATATTTCTTTAGTTTGACTGACTCGCCCTGTCCTTGTCCAAGTGTGATATCCACATTATGGATATATTTTAGGTAAATTGAGAACATTTTGTTCATATATCCAATTCTATCATCTTACAGGTGTTTTATGTTAGCATCCTTTGAAGTGCCTCCTCTACAACTTACAACCACTGCTCAATTTCCTTTAGTTGTAGGTGGTGTTCCACTTTCCTCCCGGTCCTTTCTTCTGTCGCCTCCACCTGTATTTTTCCCACTATTGCTTTAACATGCCAAGCCATCTCTAGAGTTCTCTGATAAACCATCTACTTCATTCGGTATTTCCCTATGCCTATGATCCAGTCAACCTCTTCCTCAATTTTGTTGTTTGGGATGCTCCTTTGTAGGCGTCACATTTCTTTTTCCCAAATTTTGACAATTTCTTTACCTTTCTCTAGGACAATATTATGATAGATTAGTGCTGCCTCCCTCATTGCATCCTCCATCCTGGTCTGCTTACCAACCATAGAGCTCTGAGCATCTTCTCTCGGTCTCACTCGTAACTGACCACCAACATTTCTCCCGTTAGCCATAGCTGTCTTAGATGCCTCGATTCTCTGATGAATAGACTCTCTCTTGCTACTTCTCCACCTTGTAACCTTCACCCTTAGCACTTTACAACTGATGTGTTTTCCATATTTATCATATAAAAGAAATATCCAACCCAAATCCTTCTACCCCATCCTTTGAGAACCTTCTCCTCTTATTTCTGGTAATTTCCGCTAATTGATGGAGTTGCAATAAATTCATGTGAGGATGGGGCTATCTACCTCCTCATTCACATATGTAAATAGTTTGTGCAAGATCATTATTGACATCATCTTGTTCCAGTAGAGTTCCGCACTGGGTATTATCCCTGTCCATTGCTTAAACAATAATTTTTAATTAATGTGACCTCTCGATGGGTGATTAAGTTATCTAGGGTGCTGCCCCTTCCCATAAGTGACCATCGTGTCCTTCTTTTATTGATGAAATGTACCTCCTTGATCTTCCCTAACAACTGCAACTTGTCATCTCATGATAATTGTTAAACATTTATCTCACCAGGTGGGTCACTTCCCTCATCCTCACCCTCTTTGCGTATGTTTCCTCATCTATATGACATGGGGTGATCTTGCTCTGCCAACACTCGACAATATTCCTTTAGCTCTCCATCCACCATGTCCTCCCAGGTCATCTTGGTGTTTAACTTGACACTCCTGACCCCTTCATTTTCCACTCTGTCCTCCAACGCATTAACCAAGTGTCTCACTATGGAAAACTCCACCGTTTTCAACTCCTCCAAGTGTTCCTTAATCCTTTGTATTATCTGAGCGAGGTGTTGATTCTTTGTGACCTTATTCATCTAAATACCACATTGTAGTCTATGTGCCACTTGGATAGCTAATGTAGAATCACCCTCCACTATTACATTCAGCCTTCTCTCTCGTCGCAACATTTCCAATCCCTATTTCATGGCTTGGAACTCAGTTGCATTATTTGTGGCTTGGTCTATGTTGATGAAGTATAAGATTTGTATTTTACCTATCCAGTCCTGAATGATTCCTCCAGCTCTAGCCTTGCCTAGGTTTCCCTTGGATGCTCCATCAAAATTCAATTTCCAGAATCCCTCTAGAGGAGCCTGCCATATTGTAGATACCAAATTTATATGAATTTCTCTAGGTATGTGGATCATATCACTTAGGTATTCTAGGTCGAAAAAATTTAAAATTATTTCCTTAGGGGATGGATGTCTCTATGAGGTTTGAATCCTTCTGCTACTAATTGTTTCCTTAATCTACAGATGAATTTCTTCCATCAGGTTTGTAACTGGAAGCTTTTTTCTCGAAATATTTGGCTGTTGCGTCCCTTCCATATTGGACAGAGGATAAATCCCTGGATCAAGCTCCAGGTCATGTTCACCACTTCATTTTTAGTATATTGCAACCTCCAATGTTTAATTGTTTCCTGTATGATTTCATTATTTCTATTTGTTTGTCTGTAGATAATGGCTAGCCAATCCCATAAATATTCTATGTATCTAAAAGTATTTATAAGGTGGTTAATGATTTCTTCTTCCTTCTCACATAGGCAACACCATGATGGACAAATCATCCATCTCTTCACTAAAATCTCCCAGGTTAACACCTTTCTTTGCAAAATTAACGACAAAAACATTTTATTTTTTGCCTAGTGAGAGGCCACCCATATTTTTCTCCAAGATGGGTTAATGAATTCGAGATGTTCAGATTGAAGGTAAGCCTTGGCTTCCTTGAGGTTGAATCTCCCCCTTCTCGTTGCCCCCATCAGAGTTGGTCCTAGTCATCATTCACTAGGATTTGTCTTTGGTTAAGTTCCTTTGTGATATTTGGTATGCCTAAAACACTAATATTTGTGTGGTGGAGGATGTTTAAGTTCCATCATCTCCATTTATTATTTTCCAGATCTTGAGCCTAGAATTGATGGACTTCCCTATGCCCCTGTCTCTCTATGGCTACCTGTAGACCCTGCCATTCTAGTTTGTTTAATTTTGGTTGTTGTTTCCAGTAATCCTCCTAGAATAAGACATATTTTCCATTTATTATTTACCAAAAGATATGCTTTTGTATAATATCTCTGTTAGTCCATGCCAGGTTCCATATAGTTGACCCCTATATTGAGTCCGCGAGCCTTACTAGGTTTTCTAGTTGGTAGTTAGGGAAATATTTTTCTTTCCATAGTCTCGCCCATGGTGTCTCCCCTCCCTTTAACCATATCCACCACATTTTGGCCCCATTTGATCTGTTAGTTATTTCAGGGTCTTGCAGCCCAAGGCCTCCTACCTACTTGGATTTACAGATCATGTTCCATGCCACTAGTGCCACTTTCCTTTTTCCTTTGCTCCTTAACACAAGAATTTTCTTTGGATATCCCTTATTTTTTGAAGCACTCCCTTGGGTGCAGGAAGAACAGAAAACATATACCCTAGCCTGAAGCACCACCTTTACTAGGACTAATCACCCCAACAAATTCAACACTCTCAACGTCCATCTTTTAACCCTATCTTCTAGGTTGGAGATTACTCTCTCCCAGTTGGATTTCTTCCAAGCTTGCACTATTAGGGGCACTCCCAAATTTTTAGAAGAGAGGGATATCCTTTGGAAACATAGAATATCTGATAGGTTTCATTGGATAGCAATGTGAGTGATAAAAAATAAAATCATAAACTTTGATTGGTTTAGCTCAATACTTGATGCCTTCATGCAGGTATCCAAAATTTCTTTAAAATTATGTGCCTCCTTTACCATGGGTACGCCATGAAGCATGGTATCATCCACAAATTGTTGATGGGTGGTCACCTTAGCATCCTCATGTAGCTTAAGTCCTTTGATGTCTCCTCCTTTGTTGGCTGTTCCAATCACCCTCCCATCTCCTTCCATCATTAATATAAATAGAAAGGGAGACAACGAGTCCCCTTGCCTAGTCCCTCCAGATGGAATGAAATTTTTTGATGGGGATCCATTTATTAACATCAAATAGCTGGGTGATGATACCATTTCTATAATCCATTTGATCCAGTGTTCATGTGAAGACAAATGCTTGTAGCACCGCTACCATGTATTCCCAACTGATCTTGTAAGATTTAGATAAATATAATTGCATGAGAATACCAGCCTTTTCTTGGGGCTTCAACGAAAGTGCTACTTCGTATGTTAGGATTACAATGTCCAAAATATGTCTCCCCTCCACAAAACCTAATTGTTCCTCTGAGATCAGATAAGGAATAATTTTTTTCATCCAATTTGCTGCTACTTTGGTTATTATTTTGTATAAAAAGTTGCACAAGGCTAGCAGCCTGAACTTTTTAGGGGTACTGGATAATTCTTCTTTGGGAATGAGGGCTATAAAAGTTGAATTCAGGGCTCTGAGGATTGATGCTGATTCTTGCGAGTCTGCCACCACCTCATGTATATCATATTTGACAATTTCCCAGCAAGCTTTAAAGAAATATATAGTAAATCCATCCATTCAAGGGGTTTTACAATTAGCCATTACCTTCACTACCATTTCCACTTCCTCCATGGAGACCGACTTATTTAGATTCTTGTTGTGCTCTTTAATAATCTCCTTTGGGATGTGGTTTACAATATTTTTGATTTATACCTCTCTCTTCACTTGGGGCTCTTCAAATATATTTTGGAAGGTTGGACCAAGACCTTCTCAATGTCTTGATGGGATTCAAAATCCCCCCCCTCTCATTCTTTATGCGTAGGATTCTATTGGAGTTTCTATGTGCAATTGTTGATCGATGAAAACATTTAGTGTTTATTTCTCCCTCTCGGAGCCATAACACTCGAGATTTCTGTCTCGATAGAATTTCCTCTTGTTTACATCTATCCTCCCACTTATTTAGTAACTCCTTATCCTCTTCTTTACTATTCTTTGAATAACCTTAAGAAAGCATCCATTGTTGTAGTGCTTCCATTTTCTGTTCCAATTCCTTTTTTCTCTTGAAAGATGTTGCCAAATTCTATCTTGTTCCATTATTTTAATTTTGAATTAATACATTTTAACCTAGCCCTTAGGATGAAAATTTTCAAGTCTCTAATTGAGATTCCTTCCTCCCACCATCCTTTGATATTCTCCATGAAGGTAGGTGATCTAACCAGAAGGCTTCAAATTTGAAAGGCCTACTTTTGGGGGTACCTACCAACTGAAGCATTAAGAGAATTGGCCAATGATCTGACCCACCACAGGGAAGGATATTTGTTGTTGTATCTACCCCTATCATCAATAAATATTCTAAGATTAAAAATCTGTCCATTCTAGGTGCCACTTGATGTTGTCCCCCCCGCTTATTACTCCAGGTGTAGCATTCATTCATTGTTTCCATATCAATGAGGTTGGATTATTCAATGATGTCCTTAAATGATTCAACATCTCTATCTACTCTTCTTTTTGCTATTGAAATATTTGCCCATAATCCAAGGGAGATTCCATTTCCTGATATTTATCTTTCTCAGATCTTGTAGACATTTAATCTTCTCCTCAATTCTTTGAGGCCCATAAACATTTGTAAACACCATTGTGCTTAGGGCTCATATAACCTAAATTTCTAATGATAAATATGATATATTGGATTCAACACCTAATAATATCAAGGATTGGGGGTTCTAGCAAATGACCAATCCCCTTGCCAAGCCCTACACTTCCATCTCCACTATGTCATACCTTCTCCCTAAACTCCTACTTAACTCCTTTATTTTCTCTACTGAACACTTTGAATCTTGTAAAAAATGATATCGTGTTGTTCCATTTGGATATTTTTATTTAAAAACCATTATTTCCTAAGGCTAATAATGCCCCTTATGTTCCATGATAAGAATTTCATGATTTAATTATGGTTTAAGGAGGGCGAGCCTAACACTATCATCTTACCCAAATTTACTAACATAGCTCCCAGCTCTTGAGGGTGACATTGTTCGACATCCTCTCTCTTTTCCATTGGCTCTTTCATGGCGTTAGAGCTGTTTGAGAGCTGGATGTTTTTACTCCCAGCTGGGATTGTTTTAGAGATCCCATAGATTTTTCTAGATGCGGTCTTTTCTGCCCCTGTAATCTCTTATCTTCTCTCATTATGTATAGATATTGGATTCTATCCATTTGATTTGCGTTAATTACCTCTTTCCACTTTTTCTCTGCCTCTTCCACCATATCCTAGAGGTCGATTCCTTCCTGCTCGATTATCTCCTACATTTATGGATCCTCTATTCCTACTTCTCTCGGGGTCATTTCCACATCTCCCTCAAAATAATTTATTAGATTTGGGATATCCTTGTTGTTCATAGTCCTCATTCATCTGCACCATTTATTCCTCTTTACCTTCTCCTTTTTCCTCACTATCCTCTTCTTCCTCATCTTGGCCCTTTGGGTTTTCCTCAGCTAAGAATTCAAAGCTATTTCTCTGGGCTTTTCATCCTCGATTTCATTGTTTTTTTTCTTTTGTTAGGTCTGCCCCGTGTAGTGGGTCTTAAAAAACCTTCTGCATCCCTTTTTTCTATTTATTTATTCTATTCCTCCATTTTTATTAATGGGAATTCCCTTATCATGTGGCCATGTTCATGGCATCATTTGCAACTGAAAGGGATTTTCTCATAGTCCACCGGTTGTAACCAAAATTCATCACATAATTCTAGTTTAATAGCTTCAGGTAGAGCCCTGGAGACATTCATTTCAACACAAATTTTTGCACATGCTGTGTAATTGACTTGTAAAGTTGCTTATGATATTTTAATGAATTTTCCAAGAGAATCTCCTATTAGATTTAAAGTTGTAGGGAGCCAATAGTCCAGAGGAAGGGAATACAACCTGATCCAAATTGGGAAGCATGTAAATGTTTCTTTCTTCGTGGTAAAATTCTCCATCCATGGTCTCATGTATAAACTAGCTAAGGTAAAAAATTAAGGACCACCATGAAAGATTCAGTCTCTATCTTCCATATTGGAAAATACCGCAGTGAAAAAGCCTTTTGACCCTAGATGTCCAAAGATTGATTGTAGATGGAAGACAATTTATAGGTTGTTATTGTGCTTAAGAATGGAATTTGTCACCTTGTTAGCTTATTGTAATGAAGCGTTACATGAAATTTTGTAGTGAAGCATTATATCAAATAATAATAATTAAAAATAAATAAGTTGGCTCACTTTGATTGGTTATGTTGCAAATTTGTTTTTGTTAATAAAATTACAATCAATTTTTTGATTTTTTCTTTTAAAAATATGCATATCACATTAAAAGCCATAAATAATGATAAATATTTGTAACCATGATATTTCATAATATCATATTTAAAAATAAAATAAAATTATAAAACATGTCAAAGAAAAATGTCATATGCATATGTACTTAGCTATATATAATATAAGGGCTTCATTAGAATTAAAAATATGAATATATCTATATATAGAAATGTTATACATATAAAATATAGATAGTTTCTATGAGTTATAGATCCATCTTATCATAAAATTAAAATAATGATGAGTCATATTAATAAACATGATATTTCAAAACTTTATATTTAAATTTACTATGAAAAAAAGTTGTAGTGAAGTGTTATAAGAGATGTAGTGAAGCGTTAAATCAAAATTAATAATAATATAGCATAATTTTGAATCAATTAGCAAAGTAATAAAAAATAATAAAATAATAAAATTACATACAATTTCTTAAAAAAAAACCATAATATTCATATCACATCAAAATAAATATAAATTTTGATTCATATAGGTAAACATTATATTTTATAACTTCATTTTAAATTTTAATATATAGTATTATATGACTTTATTTATTATTTATTATTTATTTTAAGTATGTCAATACAGATTCATACACATATGTATGTAGATATACTTATTATAAGGATTTTCATAGAATTAAAATGATAACATTTTTATAAATAGAGATGTGATTATATTATATATATATATATATATATAATATATATATATATATATATATATAATATATAATATATATTATATATATATATATTATATATATAATACCAACATAGAAGCATCTTAATTTCAAATGTGAGGGATCGAATCTCTCGAGATGCAAACCTTTCCTCAAGTTTTGTGCTCAAAAGAATGTTTGCATATTGGGATATTTGCTCTATCTTGACACTTAGTAAAGTCATAGTTAAAATTGCTCGAGTTGCAAACATTTCCTCAAGTTTTGTACTCAAAAGAATGTTCGCATCCTGAGAAATTTTCTCTATCTTGACACTTAGTAAAGTCAGAGTTAAAAATGATATATGCTAGTTATATCATAATAACAACTCATGAAGAGGTGAGCCATGAGGAGAAGGGCAGCTAGCAAAATGGATTTTGGGAATTAACCCTTTCTAATAAATTATTAATTATTTAGCTAAGCCAATACTCATAAGACCTAATATTGTTAAATTTCCCAAGAAAAATATCTAGTGAGAGGTGTGGTAGTACCTTAAACAATTGTGTAGATCTGGCTCCAAAGTGTTTATGGAAACTAATAATATATGCAGAGATATCAATATTGTAGGTGTTTGGTGATTCTTCAATGGTAGTAAATTAGATGACAGGTTTCTAAAAGATGAAGAACTTAACTTTACAACACATTGTAGAACAACTAAAAATAAGGGAGACTATGTTTTCTAATATCTCTTATCATCATGTTCATAAAGATCTCAATAGAGTAGTAGATGGCTTGTCCAAAGATTGATTCTATATGGAAGTCAATTTACAGGTTATTATTGTGTTTAAGAATGGAATTTGTCACCCTGTTAGTTCATTGTAATGAAGCGTTAGATGAAAGTTTGTAGTGAAACATTAGATCAAATAATAATAATAATAAAAGATAATTTCAACTCAATTAGAAAAGTAATAAAAATAATAATATAACTCGATTAGATTTGTTATGTGAAAATTTATTTTTATTAATAAATTACAATCAATTTTTTTAATTTTTTTCATTTGATAATATGCATATCACATTAGAATACATATAAATAATGATACATATTTGTAACCATGATATTCTATTTCATGTTCAAATTTAGTTAATAACCATATAAAAACTTTAATAATAAAATAAGATTATAAAACATGTCAAAGAAAAATGTCATATGCATATGTATGTAGCTATATATACTATAAGGGCTTCATTAGAATAAAAAATATGAATATTTCAATGTATAGAGATGTGAAATATAAAAAAATATAAATAGTATTTATAAATTTAGATCCATCTTATCATAAATTAAAATAATGATGAGTCATATGAATAAACATGATATTTCAAAACTTTATATTTAAATTTGTTGAAAATGCAACAAGAAAATTCTAATTTAATTTGTCCTTGAATTAAATTAGGAATTAAACTGTAATTCCACATCTCATGACAGCTTAGTTAGCTCAGTTAATTCGAGTTGAGGGTCTAACAAGAGTCATGTAGAGTATCTCCTACAATTAGGAGGACTAGTTTAGTTTATTTTGAGTTGTAATTATTTAATTTAGTGCAATTGAGTTAAAGCCAATTAAACTAGTTCCAACTGATGGAGGAATTAGTGGGAGATTAGAAACAATGGGATGTAACCAACAAAAATGGTGTGTAACTTATTGTAGAGGGGTGTAACCTACAATGGTGGGGTGTAACTTGCAGTAGTGGGGTGTAACCTACAATGATCATTAAAATAAATATTCACTCATAATTAGCTCATGCATGTCAGATAAGAGAAATACCTAGTTGAGATTGGAGTCTAGGGGAAATGTACTATCACTTGTATAATCATCCAAATTATATAGGAAGTGCATGCAATCAACGGAAGGCCTATGAGGATTTTACAATTCATAATTGTGCAATTTCCCAATTAAATATGGGTTAAATCCCAAGGGAACAACACAAGGAAATAAGAGCATGGACAACAGCAGAATTTGGATTAAGCTTGCTTCTATGGGAAGCAGAGAGATAGATACAGATAATGCAGAGGTTTCTCAGGCTTGAGAAAATAATTATAATCTTCTCATATTTTCTAATTAATGCAATATACAGATATATAGGGTTTTTAGCTGTGTATTTCCCCAAAAAATCATTGTGTTATGTGTGATTGAAGTCTTTCTCTTATATGCTTCGTGATTTCATCGATCAATTATTGTTTTTGCTGATGAGTAGAGAAGATTCAAGTCAATTGTTTTAGCATATTACAATTTGTAGTTTGAATATACAAAGAATTTCTAAATGGTATCAATGCTGAAATCACTATAAAAGAGGAGAATATGAGTTTGTATTTTGCAGGAGAAATTGAATTTGCAGTATCATACTTCAAAGCTAGCAATATGTATTTCTACATATTGAGACTCGAATATTCCCTTGAGGGTAGTTAAAACTATATTGCTTGGAAGAATAGGATGGAGGAAGTGTTGGAAGACAACATGCTTAAGGAATTCATAGACAAATATATTCCTAAGCCAACTAATGCTCAAGATCTGACAGAGTGGAGAAAATGTGTGGAAAAGGTGAGAAGGATTATCCTAGAAGGAGTTCAGGATCATATTGTTTCGAACCTCCATGGTAAGGAAAATCCATTTGAAATGTGGAAGGCCTTGACATACCAGTTTGAAAACAACAGTGACCAGAAGAAGCTGGCATTGAATGAAAAGCTCAAAAAGATCAAGATGGAGAAGGGAGACTCAATACCAAAGTACTTGAACAAGTTCACCCAATGTCAGGATGTGCTTGGAAGTGTCGATGTTAAAGTTACTTAAGACTATATGGTGAGCCTAACACTTCTAGGCCTTTCCAAGAGCTGGAACAGTTACTGGGACTCAGTTAATGGGAGGGAGAAGCTACCAGAGTGGGAGCGGTTGTGGTCCGAATTGGTACAAGAAGAGATTCAAAAGAGCACAAAATATGGATCATCATCCAAGCATGATGATGAGGAGAACTATGCCTTAGCTAGAAAGGCAAAGAATGGGAAGGGGAAGTCATCCCATTCCAAATCAGATGCTAGTAAGGGTGGTAAGAAGAAGGAATTATCGAAGATTAAATGTTTTCACTATCATGAGTTGGGACATTATGCCACAAAGCGTTCGCATAACAAGGCCGGGAAGAAGCCCTAAGGAGGAGTGACATGTGAAGCTCTTGCTTCACAATTCACACTGGATTTCACCGTCATCACTTGCATGGTGACATCGGTGATGGGTAGTGTGTGGTACCTAGATAGTGAAGCCTCATTCCATATGACCTTCAACAAAGAGTTCTTCAGTGACTTGGAGGAAAAGGACCTCTAGATGCACATTGAGATGGGAGATGATGGGAGGTATAGCGTAATCGACATCGATACTGTTACCTTTTAGAGGGAGTCTGATTCTCCTCTCACATTAAAATATGTGAGGTATGTTCTGGGTTTGAAGAAGAATTTGGTTTCAGTTTCCATGTTTGAGGACTTCTTCTATGATTTGATATTTAGCAAGGGAAAGGATTTCCTTCAACACATAGCTTAGGGACAGGTGGAGTAGATCAGGGTTATGGTGAAGAACCTCTAAAAATTGGATGTATAAGATTGCACTGCTTTAAGAACAAAAGCAGAGAAGGTGCAGAGCTGAGACATCAGTGAGTTGTAGCATAGAAGATTGGGCTGCTTACACCATAGAGCTTTGAATATCATGCAACAAAGTTCTATAGGACTTCCTAAGGGTACACTAGAGTAGAAAGACACATCCAAAGGGTGTACATTAGGGAATTACACCAAAGCTTCCTTTCATGATAAAGACAACAAGCACAAGCGATCCTTGATAGAGTTCACTAAGATGTGTGTGGACCATTCTCAATAGCCTTCAAGGCCAAGCATTTGAGACCTTAAAAAGAGAGTTTCATGTGTGCAGACTCAAGCGAGCATTGTATGGACTAAAACAAGTACCCTGTGCTTGGTACACTAGGATTGACAACTATTTCACTAGGTTGGGCTTCACCAAAAGTGAATCAGATGTGAACCTTGACCATGTTGTGGTTGAAGGTAAATTATTATTATAGTAGTATATGTAGATGATTTGATTCTAACAAGTGATGAGGAGATGATACAGTTTTTCAAAGAGGATATTGCAAGAGAATTCAAGATGAAGGACCTAGGGATCATGCATTGATTTATTGGTATGGAAGTACGGCAAGGACATGGGGAACTATTTGTTTCTCAGGGCAAGTATGTCAATGAGATACTGAAGAAGTTCCACATGGAGAGAAAAAAACCCATGGAGACTCCTCTAATTGGTAATTTGATGAAGGAAGATGCTACTTCAAGTGAAGTAGTGGATGCTACTATCTATAGACAACTTGTGGGTTCACTTATGTATTTGGTGAACACATGACCGAACATGTGTTTTGCAATTCACCATCTTAGTCAAACCATGGTTAATCCAACCAAACTTTATTGGAAGGAAGCTAAACATGTGTTAAGATACCTCAAAGGCACCACTCAGTTTGGGCTTTGGTACAAATAGACAAAGGGAGTGAAGCTTCAAGGCTTCACGGATGCAGATTGGGTAGGGTTTCCATTCGATGTGAAGAGAGCATAACGAGGAATCTTCAGTATTGGGTTAGTAACAATTTCTTGGTACATCAAGAAGAAGAGATCAGTTGCACTTAGTTCAATAGAAGCAATATACATGGATGCTAGTCCAACAACTTGTGAGGCTATTTGTATGAAGAAGATCCTTGTTGGGTTATTTGGTCAATAGATTGATCCTACAGTGATTTATTGTGAAAATTTGAGTTGAATCAAACTCTCTAAGAATCCAATTTTTCATGATCGGTCCAAGCACATCGACATTTAGTATCACCATCTACGAGATTGTGTGTAGAGGAGAATCATGTTTCTAGAGCACATTCCTACAGAGGAGCATGATGTAAATATTTTGACAAAAACATTATCAAGATGCAAATTCAAGTTTCAAAGAGGCAGGATTGGGGTAACAGATAATCCTTTTATTTTTGAGAAGGAGTGTTGAAAATGTAACAACAAAATATTAATTTAATTTGTCCTTGAATTAAATTAGGAATTAAATTGTAATTCCACATCTCATGACAACTTGTAATAGTTAACTAAGTTAATTTGACTTAATTAGCTCAGTTAATTTGAGTTGAGGGTCTAACTAGAGTCATATAGAGTGTTTCCTACAATTAGGAGCACTAGTTGAGTTTATTTTGAGTTGTAATTATTTAATTTAGTCCAACTAAGTTAAATTTAGTTAAACTAGTTCCAACTAATGGATGAATTAGTGGGATATCAAAAAAAGTGGGGTATAACCAACAACAGTGGGGTGTAACCAATAGTAGTGGGGTGTAACTTATTGAAGTGGGGTGTGACTTACAATAATGGGGTGTAACCTACTGTAGTGGGGTGTAACTTGTGGTAGTGGGGTGTAACCTGCAGTAGTGGGGTGTAACTTGTAGTAGTGGGGTGTAACTTGTAGTGATAAGTAAACTAAAGATTCACTTATAATTAAATCATGCATGTCAGATCAGAGAAAGACCCAGTTGAGATTGGAGTTCAGGGACAGTGTACTATTAGTTGTATAATCTTCCAAATTTTATAGGTGGTGCACGCAATCAGAGGAAGGCCTACGAGGATTGCACAATTCATAATTGTGGGATTTCCCAATTAAATATGGGCTAATTCCCAAGGGAACAACACAAGGAAATATGAGCTTGGCAAGAAGAAGAATTGGCTAAGTATGAGCTTGAGCTTGTCTGGGAAGAATAAATATATATAGAGATAGTGCAAAGGTTGCTCAGGCTTGAGAAAAACATTGTAATCTTCTCATATTTTATGATAAATGCAATATACGGATAACAGGGGTTTTTGGCTGTGGCTTTCCCCAGAAAATCATTGTGCTATGTGTGATTGAATTCTTTCTCTTATATGCTTCATGATTTCATCGATCATTTCATTGTTTCCACTAATGAGTAGAGTAGATTACAGTCAATTATTTTAGCATATTGCAATCCGCAGTTTGAATCTACAAGGAATTTCTACAAAATTTAATATGAAAAAGATGTTGTGGTGAACATTTATAGGAGATATTGTAGTGAAGCGTTAAAACAAAATTAATAATAATATAACATAATGATGGCTCAATTAGAGAAATAATAAAAAGTAAAAATTAATGATAAATATAATAAGTCAAAAGTCATCTCAATTCAATTTTGTTTATTGCAATTTTGTTTATATTATAAAATTACAAACAATTTCTTCCAAAAAAATCATAATATGCATATCACATTAAAGTAAATATAAATTATAATTCATATAGGTAAACATTATATTTTATAACTTCATATTTAAATTTAGTACATAATCATAAAATGACTTTTTCCTTTTTTTTTTTAAAATATGTGAAATAAAAATGGCATACGCATATGTATGTAGATATACATATTATGTGGATTTTGTTAGAATTAAAAATGAGAACATTTCTATATATAGAGATGTGAACTATATATAGATATATATTGTATTACAAAGAACCAATGTAGATCCATCTTAACTTCAAATATATAAGGATTTGAGAGGGATCAAACCTCTCTAGGTGCAAACCTTTCCTCAAGTTTTGTACTCAAAAGAAGGTTTTCATCTTGAGAGAGATTCGATCTATCTTGACACTTAGTAAATTTTATGTTAAGATGGACCTATGCTATTTATATCCTAATAAAAACTGATGAAGAGGTGATCCATGAGGAGGAAGGAAGCTATCAAAATAGATTTTGGGAATCAATATTTGCTAATAAATTATTTGGCTAAGCCAATACTTATAAGACCTAATATTGTTAAATTTCCCAAGAAAAATATCTTGTGGGAGGTGTGGTAGTAACTTAAACAACTATATATCTGGATCCAAAGCATTTATATTGTAGGTGTTTGGTGATTCTTCAATGGTAGTAAATTACATGACAAGTTTCTTAATGATGAAGAACTTAACTTTACAACATATCGTAGAACAACTGAAAATAACTGAGGATATGTTTTCTACTATATCTTATCATCATGTTCATAAAGATCTCAATAGAGAGGTATATGGATTGTCGAAATATTGATTCTAGATGGAATTCAATTTATAGGTTCTTATTATGTTTAAGAATGAAACTTGTCATCTTGTTA
>APFE031217998.1:17922-30463 GCA_000404065.3 Pinus taeda
TTTTGTAGTGAAGAATTAGATCAGATAATAATAATAATAATAATAATAAAATAGATTTTTTCTAATATCTCTTATCATCATGTTCATAAAGATCTCAATAGAGAGGTATATGGTTTGCCCAAATATTGATTCTAGATGGAAGTCAATTTATAGGTTCTTATTGTGTTAAAGAATGGAATTTGTCACCTTGTTAGCACATTGTAATGAAACGTTACATGAAAATTTGTACTGAAGAATTATAGAAAAGAATAATAATAGTAAAATAGAATTTCAACTCAATTAAAAATAAATAAGTTGGCTCAATTCCATTTGTTATGTTGGAAATTTGTTTTTATTAATAAAATTACAATAATTGTTTTTTGATTTTTTCTTTTGATAATATGTATATCACCATTGAATGGGCATATTAAATAATGAACATATTGTAACCCATGATATTTCATAATATTCATATTTAAATTTAGTTAATAACCATATAAAAACTTTAAAAATAAAATAAAATTATAAAACACGTCAAAGAAAAATGTCATATGCATATGTATGTAGCTATATATAATATAAGGGCTTCATTAGAATTAAAAATATGAATATTTATATGTATAGAGATGTGAAATGTATATAATATATAAATAGTATCTATAAATTATAGATCCATCTTACCATAAATTAAAATAATGACGAACCATTTTAGTAAACAGATATTTCAAAAATTCATGTTTAAATTTAGTATGAAAAAAATGTTGTGGGAATAGTTATAAGAGTGTTGTAGTGAAGCGTTAAAATCAAAATTAATATAATATAAAATAATGTGGGCTTCAATTAGAAAAGTAATAAATAAAAATTATGAAAATTAATGATTAAATGTCAATTCAATTTGTTTTTACAACAATTTTGTTATATTATAAAATTATAGACAATTCTTTTAAAAAAAAAAAAATCATATATGCATACCAATTAAAGAAAATATAAATTATGATTCATATCTATAAACATATATATTTTAAACTTCATATTTAAATTGGTACACAATCATTATAATGACTTTTAGTTATTATTATTATTATTTAAATATGTCAATAAAAATGCCAACACATATTATGTATATTATACATATGATGAGGCTTTTGATAGAATAAAAACCATAACATTTTCTATATATAGAGATGTGAAATATATATAAATATATATAGTATTATAAAGGACCAACATAGTGCCATCTTAACTTCAAATCTATCGGGAGTTGAGATGGATCAAATCTCTCGAGGTGCAAACCTTTCCTCAAGTTTTGTACTCAAAAGAAGGTTTTCATCTTGAGAGATTTAATCTATCTTGACCACGTTAAGATGGATATATGCTAGTTATATCCTAATAACAACTCATGAAGAGGTGAGCCATGAGGAGGAGGGAATCTAGAAAAATAGATTTTGGCTAATAAACTATTTGGATAAGCCAATACTCATAAGACCTAATATTGTTAAATTTCCCAAGAAAAATATCTAGTGGGAGGTGGCGTAGTAACTTAAACAACTGCGTAGATTTGGCTCCAAAGTATTTATGGAAACTAATAGTATATGCAGGGATATAAATATTGTAGGTGTTTGGTGATTCAATTGTACTAAATTAGATGACAGGTATGAAAAACTTAACTTTACAACATATTGTAGAACAACTGAAAATAAGGGAGTTTGTTTTCTAATATCTCTAATCATCATGTTCATACGATGAAATTTTGTACTGAAGCATTAGATCAAATAATAATATTAATAAAAGAGAATTTCAACTCAATAAAAAAATAATAAGTTGGCTCAATCCGATTTGTTATGTTGCAAATTTGTTTTTATTAATAAAATTAAAACCATTTTATTTATTTATTTGTCCTTTTGATAATATGCATCTCATGTTTAAAAGACATATAATATGATCACAGTATTTTGTAAACCATTGATATTTCTGACATTCCATATTTAAATTTATGTTGAATAACCATAATAAAAAATTCTAAAATTAAACATGAGTGATTTCACAACTTTCATGTTTAAATTTAGTATGAAAAAATGTTGTAAGTGAAGTGTATAGGAGATTTAAAATATTACTCAATGTCGACTTAGTTGGAAAGAGTAATAAAAATAATAAATTATGATTAAAAATACATAAATCATAAGCTTCTCAATTCATGTTTTTTATTGCAATTTGTTTATATTATAAAAATTAAGACAAAAAAATCATAATATACATATCACAATTAAAGAAAATATTTAATTATGCTTCACATTTGTAAAGATGTATTAGAACTTCAGTTTAAATTTATACATAAATTGTATAATGACTTTATTTTATTTTTTATTTTTTATTTTTTTAAATATATCAAATTAAAAATTACCATTAGTTATACTTATTATAAAAGTATTTGATAGAATTAAAAATGGAATATAATTATATATTATATATATTATAGTATACCTATATATATAGATAACACAAAACCATACAATATTGAGGAGGGATCAAACCTCTCGAGGTGCAAACCTTTCCTCAAGTTTTGAACTCAAAAGAAGGTTTGCATCTTGAAAGATTTGATCTGTCTTCACACTTAGTAAATTTAGAGTTAAGATGGATATCTACTAGTTATATCTGAATAAAAATTGATGAAGAGGTGACCCATAGGGGAGGAGGGAAGCTAGGAAAATGGATTTTGGGAATTAATCCTTGCTAATAAATTATTTGGCTAAACCAATACTCATAAGACCTAATATTGTTAAATTTCCCAAGAAAATAGCTAATGAGAGCTGTGGTACTAACTTTGTAGATCTGAATCCAAAGTATTTATCTAAACTAATAGTATATGTAGGGATATCAATGTTGTAGGTGTTTGGTGATTCTTCAATGGTAGTAAATAAGATGCCCGGTTTCTAAATGATGAAGAACTTAACTTTGCAACATATTATAGAAAAACTGAAAATAAGGGAGTCTATGCTTTCTAATATCTCTTATCATCATGTTCATAAATATCTCAATAGAGTGGTATATTTCTTGTTCAAAGATTAATTCTAGATGGAAGTCAATTTATTGGTTATTATTGTGTTTAAGAATGGAATTTTCCACCTAGTTAGCTCATTGTAATAAAGGGTTAGATGAAATTTTTGTGAAGTATTAGATAAATAATGATAAATAATAAAATAAAATTTCAACTCAATTAAAATAATAATAAAAATAATAAGTCATCCTGATTCGATTTGTTATGTTGCAAATTTATTTTTATTAATAAAATTACAATCAATTTTTTTGATTTTTTATTTTGATAATATGCATATCACATTAAAAGACATATAAATAATGATACACATTTGTAACCATGGAATTTCATAATTTCATGTTTAAATTTAGTTAATAACCATATAAAAATTTAAAAACTAAAATACAATTATAAAACATGCAAAAGAAAAATGTCATATGCATATGTATGTATCTGTATTTACTTACAGGGCTTCATTTATGATTAAAAATATAATATTTCTAATTATTAGAGGATGTGAAATTATACGTATCTATATATATATCAGGTATATATATATATATATATATATATATATATATATATATATTATATATCTGACCACAACATATTTTTTCATGCTAAATTTAAAGTTTTGAAATATCATGTTACTAATATGGACTCATCATTATTAATTATTATATATATATATATATATATATATATATATATATATTATATATATTATATTACTATATATATATAATATATATATCTATATTAATATATATTTCATATATTAATATATATAATTAATATGATGAGTCATAATTAGTAAACTCATGATATTTTCAAAACTTTAAATTTTAGCATTGAAAAATATGTTGTGGTCAAGACTTATTCAGAAGATTTTGTAGTGAAGCGTTAAATTAAAATTAATAATAATATAAACATAATGTTCAGCCAAAAGTAATAAAAATTAAAAATTAATAAATTAATGATAAAAATAATAAGTCACAAGTTATAAGTCATCTCAATTCAATTTGTCTTATTGCAAATTTTCAAAAAAAAATCATAATATGCATATCACATGAAAATAAATATAAATTATGATTCAGATATGTAAACATTATATTTTAGAACTTCATATTTGAATTTCGTACATAATCTTATAATGATTTTAAATTTTGTATTTTTTTTAAATATATCAACTAAAAATGCCATATGCATATGTATGTGGATATACGTATTATGAGGGTGTTGATAGAATAAAATAAGAGAACATTTCTATATATAGAGATGTGAAATTGATATAAATTGATATAGCATTATAAAGAACCAACATAGAACCAACATCACTTCAAATCTATTAGGAGTTGAGAGGGATCAAAATCTCTCGAACTTGTTCTCGAGTTTTGTACTCAAAAGAAGGTTTGCATCTTGAGGGATTCGATCTATTTTGACACTTAGTAAATTTTGTTTTAAGATGAATATATACTAGTTATATCCTGATGAAGAGGTGAGCCATGAGGAGGAAGGAAGCTAGAAAAATGGATTTTGGTAATTAATCCTTGCTAATAAATTATTTGTCTAAGACAATACACATAAAACCTAATATTGTTAAATTTCCCAAGAAACATATCTAGTGGTGTAGATTTGGCTCCAAAGTATTTATCAAAACTAATAGTATATGTAGGAATATAAATATTGTAGGTAACTAATAATATATGTAGGAATATAAATATTGTAGGTAACTAATATTATATGCATGAATATCATTATTGTAGGTGTTTGGTGATTCTTCAATGGTAGTAAATTAGATGATAGGTTTCTAAATGATGAAGAGCTTAACTTTACAACATATTGTAGAACAACTGAAAATAACAAGTCTATGTTTTTTGATATCTCTTATCATCATGTTCATAAAGATCTCAATAGAGTGGTAGATGACTTATCCAAGGATTGGTTCTAGATGAAAGTTAATTTATAGGTTCTTATTGTGTTTAAGAATGGAAATGTTCACCTTGTTAGCTCATTGTAATGAAGCATTAGATGAAATTTTGTAGTGAAGCATTATATCAAATAATAATAATAAAATATAATTTCAACTCAATTAAAAAATAATAGGTTGGACCAGTTCAATTTGTTATGTTGCAAATTTGTTTTTTATTAATAAAATTACAATCATTTTTTAATTTTTATTTTTTCCTTGTAGCTTAATTATGCATATTAGGTTAAAAGACATAAATAATGATATCATTTGTAACCATGATATTTCATAATTTCATATTTAAATTTAGTTTTTTTCCCCGGGAAAAAATCACAATTTTCTATTAGATAAACGAAATTACATGTTGTAGATGCCTATGCAGCATATGCCATATGTTGGGCCATATCCATAAAAAAAATAGTTCTTACAAAGTTACCCATGTAGGTTGTACTGTAACTAATCAGATGAAAGTTATATACATGTATGTATATGTCATGTACTATGAGGAAAAAGAAAAATATACTACAAAAAATTAGGGCCTATTGGCCCTAAGGTAGATTTGATCTATGTACGTCCGATGACAGTACTTGAAGCGTTCATCACCCTGCTATTCCTTTATGAGCCATATTCCCCTGGGTTAGACCGTGGCTGCCTTATAAAGTTGGTTGATAACCTGATTACGCTCCCTATAAATATGTTGACAAGAAATATATTCAAATTTGGATTTAAATAACATGACTTCATCCAATATATTTATGAGAGTATGCATATGACATGTAGATTCATTGTTGAACTAATTTATTATGATTTTTGAATCCCAAAATCTATAGTTGTCTGCATTCATGAGCAAGTGCAAAATGGAGAAGGTGACGAAGTGTGATAAGTTCAGAAAAATTATTAGTTCTAGTCCCCAAGCCCATTTGAATGCAAAAAATATGGTTTTCAGATTGGTGTAATATAATACCCTCCTTGCATTCGTGTTCTTGTGTAGCACCATAAAAAAATCCCATGACATATTGTGATTTATAACTTTTGTGGTCACTACCCAGACAATAGGAGTGTTGTCTTCATCTAGTATTTCGTGAAAATAATTTAGGATACAGGCAATGGATACAAGCCAACATATATCTCTATCCTTGAATATAATTCCATTCTAATTCAGCCATATGGTCTAGCAAATTATCAGGGGTAAACAATGGTGTTTTGGGTTCGAAGTCCCTGCCCTCCAGTGATTCCATGCTTGCACAGTAGAATTTCCTATCCATCGAATAGTAATGGAGAGGGAAGTTAGAACCAACCACCATATATCAATCACCGTGGGGTAGTGAATAAAAATATGGTCATTTGTTTCCTCAACCTATTTACATATAACACACTAGGAAGGGCCGTGAAAGGACCTATGCTTCAGGCTGCTCCCAGTGGGTGTTTTGTTCCTTAATATGTTCCACGTTAGTAGCCTAGTGCGAGGAGGGGCTTTGAGCTTCCATATAGTCCGACCCCAATCGATGAGCACAAGTGGAGTGTGAATGGCATGGATGATGGGATATCCTTCTTTAGGTGTATATATACCATGAACAACATGTGCCCAGATGAGTTCATCAACACCCTCCTTGATGCGCACATGTGATTCTATCAAATAATTTATATAATCAGCCCATGATTGATGCCATTGATTAGGGATGCCTAACAACTCTACCGATTTCCATGGTTGAGTGAATATGGTGGTATTCTCCATATCAACAATGGAAGCCTGTGAATGTCATTGTTCTTGAGGAAATGAATGAGGTCAGGTGGAAGCTGGTGCATATTACCACAACATATCCATGAATCTATGCCAATCCACACTGATTTTCCATCTATGATGCACCATACAAGACCATTCCTGATGGTGGGTAGAGCATGAAGGAAAACTCACCAAATTGAAGAAACACCCAATTTGTGCCAAGTTGGGAGCTGAATCCAATCCATGACCTGTAAGGGCCAAATATATTTGTAATGCACCACCTTTGTCCATAGACTGTGAAAGGTAAGGATTAGCCAATCCACCTTAGTAGCTAGAGCATGAGAAAATGATGGTAGGTATTTTAATCCCCAGCCATCGCACTTTTTTGGGAGTGCAATTTGGCCCCAACCCACCCAAGAAAAGGGTGTCCCTTCCTTGTGTCCATTCCAAAGGAATTTGCAACATAATATTTGAATCTGAGAGAGGATACCTTTTGGAATCCAAGCTAAAGACATCCAATACACCGACATTGCCTCCAAAACTGATTTGATGAGAACTAGTCACCCTCCTCTACATAGAAACCTATGGTTCTAATTGAGAAGTCTCTTTTCGACCTTGGCCACCAGCCATGTCCAATCCATTATTTTATAACAATGAAGTTTAATCCATAAACCAAGTTATTTGAGTCTTGCCTCCAATTGTAATCTTTGAAATGGAAATTTATTTGTGGCTATCTGCATTTCATGTGGAGAGAAGGATGAGAAGGTAATAGTAGATTTCATCCTTTTAGATCCATGCTTGTAGCAGATGAAAAAAGCATCATAATATCATGGAAAATAGAGGAATCTCGAATACTACCATTCAGAAAAATAAACACATCATCCAAAAAAAGGAAGTGGGTAATATTACAATGTTCAATGATCTTCAGGCCAAGTATACGCCCCTCCCTTCTGGCATGATGAATAAGTCTACTGTGTCCTTCCATAACCAAGACAAATAGGAGAGGGGATAATGGACAACCTTGCCTGAGCCCACTCTCTGCATGAAAGAAATAGGAAGCAAAGCTAGTGATAAGAACATTGAAAGAAACTATTATGATACATCTCATGGTCTAGGTGATGAAGGATAAGGGAAAGCCCAAATGAGTAAGGAGCATTCTAATGTATAGCTAGCTGACTCAACTAAAGGCCTTGGACAGATCAATTTTTAGAATGACACCTTTGAGTTGCTTCATCTTGATGGAATGGAGGGCCTCATGTGCTGTGCCCACAACTTCATGGATTTGTCAATTGTACAAGAAAGAAAATTGCTCAGGAAGGATATGATTTGATAGGATGGGCTTAAGGCGATTGGTGATGATCTTGGAAATGATCTTGTAGAGGCAGTTGCAGAGGGAGACGGGTCAAAAATCATTGAAAGAACTGGGAGAGTCCACTTTGGGGATAAGAGCTATAAAAGTGGAGTTGATAGGCTCATACAAACAACCGATAAGTCTGTATTCCTCCACAACATTGAGGAGATCCTGTCCAGTGGTGTCGAAGAAAGCAATATAAAATTCAATTGTCCACCCATCCAAGCTCGGGCTCTTATATTTTTTGAACCATTTAATTTTTCTCTGCAATTCACCCATGGTAACAGGTTTGATAAGGTCATCAGAGTCCTCTTAGTCAACATAATGAGGGAAAAGCCTAGCTATCTGAACAATTTCTGTAATGGATGCACTAGCAGGGGCCTTGAACAATTGTTAGAAGTGTGTATTATTGAGATGGGCCAGATGATGCAAGGAGGAGGAAAATTGACTATCTTTAGTGGAATTTTCCAAATAGTCTTGCTGGCCCTTATCTGCTTTGCATATAAAAGAATTGGTATTTTCATCTCCGACCTTTAACCATATAACCCGACTCCTATGTCACCAAGTTTCCTCATGATCTTTAAGAATATTGGATCTTTGAGTCTCTAGGTCAATGATATGAGATTTAGTTTGATCCAATATGAATCCTCTACCTTGCTCATCCAAAAGATCAACTAACTTGTCTTTTATGATCCCTAGGAATTGATCATCCAAATCTCTTTTTTCCTTAGCCCATTTAATTCATAAGCTCTTGATCTCGAGTAGATTTTGACAAAAGCCTTTAGATATGGATCTCCCTGAGATGGTGGATGTGCATGCCAATAATATATGACCAATCTGGTATATTCATGGTTCATCAAACAGGTGGAGTTGAATTTAAAAGGAGCCCTGGGCTTTAGAAAGGGCCTAGAAAATTCTAGATAGATAGGAGAATGGTTAGAGATTCTACCCACTCCCACCCACTGTCGATAATTTATCAGAGACTGAATCAATTTTTCCTTGATGAGAAATCGATCCAAGCACCTAGCCAAGGCAACATCTCCTATTCTTCTATTGCGCTAAGTTGGATGAACCTTGTTCATGGGAATATCGATCAGTTGGTGTTGCTCCAAGAGATGGGACATAGTATCCGATAGTGGATCTAGTTGGGCATTACTACCCCAGGGTTACCTATAACCAATTGAAAAATTCAAATCCCCTACTAAAATAAGGTTGTTTGAATTGACAAGGGATAGATTGAGAAAACGAGTCCAGAAGTCAGCTCAATTGAGACACGGAGCATATATATTAATGATTTGAACTCCATCCCTAATTCAGAGGAATAGGTGTCCATTTTGATAAACTCTGATCCACCCCAAGTAGTGATAATATTAATAGTACGTGGATTGATACCCAATGCAATGCCTCCAAATCTTCCAATGACATCATGTGTGTGGAAGGTCCAACCCGACTTTAGAGCTTGTAGTATAGGGATGATTTGGTCAGCTTTGGTGTGGGTTTATTGTAGATAAATGATGTCAGTGGACTCAGAATCAAATAATCTTCTGAGGGCATATTTTTTAGTAGGGCTCGCCAAACCCCTACAATTGAATGGGAGCCATTTCATGATAGTAACCAGGTGAGGGTGTTCGATGCTCTAAGAACCCTATCAAGAGTGGATTTCCTGCCCAAAGCCACATCCACCCCAGCTTGAATGATAGCCTTAGAGATATTTGAGTGTCTACCTCTAGAGAAATTGGTATATTTAGGAGGGGAAATCAACCCAATACTATAATGTTCGGGGGGATGTTATACCCTAGATCGAAGGTTGTATGAATGGGAATGACTAGAGGATGTGGAAATATCTGGGAAGGGAATAGTGTCCAAGCCAGTAATGGAGGGTAGAGTGGTAGATATAGTTAGAGAGTGCAGGTTCAGTGGACAAGATAGGGGGGGCGATGAAATGCCAGGGATGGATGCAAATGCAACATGTGTAATGTAGAAACAATAGAAATAACTGAAGATGTAGAGTAAAGAGGAGAAGAAGTACTTGATGAGCGAGCAACCGCAGCAGTATCCCTCAGAAAAATTAGAGCAAACCAACCTCGAGTGAAAGTAGTAACTGTTGGGAGTTCTGTGAGGATGTGACCCCAAATTTCCATAACCCATAGGCGTAATCGGGCAGCAGAGTAAGCACACCCCCAAATCCTTCCAACCAAGACCTTATTGGGTGTCCACCACCTCCCCCATTTGCAATCCAATACTGAAGCAGAGTTCCATATGCTTGTGGGAAGCTTTTATGCACTTTAGCTTCTTATCTTTTCCTGATTGCGGAGTGGTGGGGCGGTCCTGAAGAGGATTCTGAGTGCCTGATGTGTGCTGCTGAGATTGTGGTGTGCCGGAACAAGGTTTTACAACAGGGATATTGAAACACCTAGATGGAGAGGCAGAGAGTCCAGGAATAGCCAAGGAATGTGGAGGATGCAAAAGATCAATCGAGAGTGGGGGGAGGCAATAACAAAGACCAAACCGACCGTAGAAGGGTAGTAGAGGGGGAAGTTATATGGGGGGATTCCAATGACACAGAGTCAAATGTAGGGAACAATGGGATGCAGGAAACAAGATAATGAAGGGCAGCCAGAGAGAGGGGAGGGAAGTTGAGACTCGACGACCCTATAGGGAGGTCGGAAAATGGAATGGATTAAGTGGAAGGACCCAGGTCGGAACGAATATGAGTCAAACCCTACTGTAATGTATGGTTTGTGCCCAAAGGTTGGTTAACCGTTGTCTTTGGCACAATATTAGGGCTCGTTTAGATGGACTCATTGGGGTTGGGATCCTCCGAGTAGTCGACCATGTCTACATCCATTTCCGACATACTGCAGACAAATGCGGCGACAACAAGATTATTCCAATTCTAATAAGTTCCTCCATGATAAATTCCACAGTATTATTTATAACATTCATTTATATATAAGAAAAATTTATTTAGCAAAATGATCCATTTTACAATAATATGTGTAACCCATAACCTTTTTACACTTGGTTAATCACATAAATGTGTGCATCAGTAAGGCATTCTTTGTGTTGCAATAGATGTTTTTGGTTATATTTATGAAACCTTTGGCTATATCAACCACATTAATATTTTTAATGTGGTTTTACTACTAATATAACATAATGTGAGCTGAATTAGAAAATTAATAAAAATTAGAAATTAATAAAAGTAATGATAAAAATAATAAGTCTTAAGTCATAAGTCATCTCAATTCAATTTGTTTTATTTCAATTTTGTTTACATTATAAAATTACAGACAATTTTTTCCAAAAAAAATTCATAATATGCATATCACATTAAAAGAAATATAAATTATGATTTATATTTGTAAACATTATATTTTAGAACTTCATGTTTAAATTTAGTAGATAATCATATAATGACTTAAATTTTTATTTTTATTCTTTTAAATACGTCAAATAAAAATGCCATACACATATGTATGTAGACATAAGTATGACTTAGAATTTTTTATTTATTTATTTTTTTAAATATGTCAAATAAAAATGCCATACACATATGTATGTAGATATAAGTATTAGGAAAGCTTTGATAGAATTAAAAATGAGAACATTTCTATATATAGAGATGTGAAATTTATATATAACATATATAACGTTATAAATAACCAACATAGATCCATATTATCTTCAAATCTATCAGGAGTTGAGAGGGATCAAATCTCTATAGGTGCAAACTTTTCCTCAAGTTTTGTACTAAAAAAAATTTGCATCTTGAGAAATTTGATCTATCTTGACACTTAGTAAATTTAGAGTTAAAATAGATATATCTTATTTATTTACTAATAACAACTCATAAAGAGGAGAGCCATGAAAAAAAGGGAAGCTAGCAAAATAGATTTTGGGAATTAATCCTAGCTAATAAATTATTTGACTAAACCAATACTCATAAGACTTAATATTGTTAAATTTCCCAAGAAAAGCATCTCGTGGGAGATGTGGTAGTAACTTGAACAACGGTGTAGATTTGGATCCAAAGTATTTATCGAAACTAATAGTATATGCATGGATATCAATATTGTAGGTGTTTGGTGATTCTTCGAGGATAGTAAATAAGATGACAGGTTTCTAAATAATGAACAATTTAATTTTACAACATATTGTAGAATAATTGAAAATAACCGAGTCTATGTTTTCTAATATCTCTTATCATCATGTTCATAAAGATCTCAATAGAGTGGTAGATGGCTTGTCCAAAGATTGATTCTAGATGGAAGTCAATTTATAGGTTCTTATTGTGTTTAAGAATGGAATTTGTCACTTTGTTAGGTCACTGTAATGAAGTGTTACATGAAATTTTGTAGTGAAGCATTAGATAAAATAATAAAAATAATAAGAGAATTTCAATTCAATTAAAAAATAATAAAAATAATAAGTTGGCTCAAGTCGATTTATTATGTTGCAAATTTGTTTTTATTAATAAAAGTA
>APFE031217998.1:35916-68235 GCA_000404065.3 Pinus taeda
TATATGTATGTATATCATGGCCAAGGAATGGATTTTTACATGGCATACTTTATCAATAACCCTTTTTTGAGATTATTCTTTATATTCTTCTCCTCAAGCCAAATTCTAACCAATCGATTACTTTTGTTCTCCAATAATAAGTAGGTATACATCAGCTTGACAATTAAATAATGTCAGTGCCATATGTCACCTTTCTATAGGTGTAAACCAGTTCCCAATAGCTTTAACCCATTTTATTATCACTTGTCAGTAAATGCATTTAATGAAGGACGCTACCTATTTTAAATACTTCTTGTAGTTAATACTGCCAAAATTGATTGCTCTGATGTTTACTTGCTTACTGCATGACATATTTGGGTCAGCTTGTAGCTTGATTATTTGAACCCAGCTTGAATGGTACAACAAAGCGTTGTTAGCTCTCTATTGCTCTACTTCTTCATGAATAGAGTGTTGAAGGCCAATTCTTGAGATTTGTGAAGGGATTTGCTCAAGAGTTTTTCAACTTTTGGCATCAGTAATGTTTTTCCATTAGATTTTCATACACCAAATCTAAATGCTTCGTACATTATTGGAAGAATATATTTATTTCGTCTATTTTTCCAGTGTGATTATTACTTTGTTTAAATTGATGAATAAATGAAACTGTATCCTACTTACTATATCTTGATATGTGAAGTCTGGCATTGAAAATTGAATAAAAGTTTGCAATTTTGGGGCATACGTAGTATTTATACACTACCAATACTCTTTTGGGGTTTAAGATTTTGTTGTGGATTTAGTTTGTTTAATCTTGTTGTAACATAGATTGTAAATAAATACCAAGGTTTGTACATTTAACAACAAATCGATGTCATGTTGTGTCATGCTCACCGAGGTTGGTACTGGGAAAATATCTCCTTGGATGGTTACAAGTATACTCTATTTTTTTATTCATTTTTTTCATAGAATAAATGATCTCATATCACCTTTAATTCACAATGCAATGGATAATATTTTTTGTTAGCTTAATGGTTTTTCAACCTGAGTAAACAAGGGATGACATTGCTAAATAACGAAAAATTCATATATTCATAAATTCCTCAAACTTCCTAAACACAACAACAACCTCATTGGTTTTTTAGCTATAATCAGCTTGGCATTAGTTAACATAACATGCAAAGATGAGACCTCATTTTCCTTATTAGAAATATTACAATGAGCATTAGCTAACTCTTTAAGTAGACCTTCCTTTTGAACTTCCCAGTTTCTTTTTTCTAACATAAGAATCTTAATCGTTAACATTGATTTAGACAGTTTCTTCTAAGTAGGTTGTATTTTGGATTGTGTGGCAGAGAGGTCTTCAGTAACCATCATCTATCTCATCATCATTTGTTCGAGTTATTTCTTTTCAGATTGATGCCTTTGCCTCTCATCATCCCAACAACTTTTTTGAGCATCCAAATCTGACAATAATCATGAACGTTCATCTTCAAGATCCTTGAGTTGCTTCAAACATTCATCCATTATAGAATTAAGAGAACAATCCTTGTTCTCAACCTCTTCCAATTTCACATGAATACATGCCAATTATTTTTGTGCAAAATACAATTCTTGTTCCTTTTGTGAACAAGTTGACAGTCCATGATCCGATACAACCATAAGTTGTTGCTTTCTTTATTCTACCCCAACCTTGGTAACCTCAATTGATTGCAAGGGTACCATCATTTCATGGACCTTAAATGCAAAAGAGATCCCCTAGAATGGAAAAATGAAGAAATATTAATCAAATATATATTTAACATCTTCACTTTCTTGAGAAGGCAAAGTAGAAACGATGTCATTCCACACATAAACATTAAAGGAAAAAAACATATGACATTGTTCTTATTTCTGAAAAAGAAAAGATAATGACACTATGGATTAAAGAGAAGGATTGAGTTTCTTTCCAAAATATGATGATGTACATGCTTCCCTAAAGGAAGAAGATCCACTTTATTTGTTTGAAGATAATACCCTTGCTTTCCCTAAAGAAAAAATGCATAAAAACTTTGATGAAAAGGAAAAAGAAGGTCCTTCAACTCTCATTTACGATGATGATACTCCAAATCAAGAAGAAATTTTAGGGGGTGAGGTATTTCTACTGTCATTAACAACATTTTTCACTTAGGAGTTGAAAAAGGAAACATTGCTGCCCATACATATGAAGGCCACAACAAAGGTTATGATGACATCAATAATAAAAATATTTGTGGAGACGAGGATGCCACTACTGTAAGAAATGATGATTTTGTTTGTTTCCCCATTGGAAAGTGTGCTACAAAACCAAAAGAGAAATATAGTAGCAGTCGTGACATGCATTTGACCAAATCCAAGAAAAAACTATAATGCTAAATGGTAAAATGGAAAGGACAAGAAATGGAGAAGCTCTCACAATCATTAGATCAGATCAAACCAAAACATCTAAACACCAAATGACCTACATTGCATTCACCCTTTAACATAACCTAAAAATAATATCTGCAGATGACCAAAGTTGATCTTGGCCCTTTGGTAGGATACAAATTAGGAGAGCCAAGAGGGAATTTTACAATACTACATTATTCTTTCCAATGCCACCATGATCTGTTCAAATTCACAAATTCTTTCAACCACTGAGTGCAAGCTCTTATGAGAGGAATAACCCCACAAATTCAAGTTGTATGATACTTTTTAGAAGGAGAACAAAAAACAATGCAGATAAGCACATAATCATGTTACCAATACTCTCAATATGGAAGGAAAAACATTCATTGAGGACAATAATAAAAAAAATAATGGACACATATGTGTTGACCAATGTAGTGTTAATATACTTGAATCTTTCATGATCGAAGTATTGTAACTCACGAGAGTGTTTCAGAGAAATTATGTAATAATAGGTTCCATTGTAATTGAATCCAAATGAATAAGTTCCCTCGATGTGTTGAGAAAATAATTTAGATATGGTAAATAAACCCATCCCATGATATTAATCTCAAATAACATATACCATGTTACTTTGCATGTAACAAAAATTACTCCAATAAGTTGGAAACTTGTCTCCTTTGCAAAAATCGATTTTTTTTGGTATTAATATGCCTTGAAATAAGTGTGAAGAGATGGTGCAATGTGAGATAATCAAGAGTGAAACCACCTTAAGATTCTACAAAACAAATTGTGGCATTTCATTCACCCCTCTCCTAATGCTTTCTTTATGACTTTTCTAATTGTAGGTAGAAATTTTGTGGGAACATATCAACTGATAACATATCCAGCTTTAGCAAACAAAAACCTGGTAAAATTCCACTTGATACAAGACCCTAGGAATCCACACTTATTTGACTCTAGAAAATTACAAATAGAGGTTGTATTTGCACCATTGATGGCAACCTTGTCAAAGACTAGAAACTCATCTTTGTATCTCATGCATGAAAAAATATTAATCTTCTCATTAGTCCTTGTTTCCTATGACCCAAAATGATTTCCAAGGGAAGCCAATATCTCAAAATATTTATCCCTATAAAGCTAAGTTAAATGATTGTAACTTGACTTTAGTGAAGCCACACTAAAATGCAACATTGAAAACCAATAAAAATTCTCCCTTGTAGATGCATAATTAGGTGAAACCTCTCTAGCAAGAGAACTTTCTTAATATTGGTAAATGAATGAACCAAAAAATTCAAACCTAAATATGAGGAAACAACTGTGAGGCACTAGTTTGTACTAATACCTATTCCATGATAACAACGATGTGGGTGTTGGTAGAGTCACATCAAGGTGTTTGTGAGTGATTTTGGTGAGTAGTTAAATCTTAGTGATTTTATATGGTGAAAAATATTACTCTTCATGCCAATGTGCCTATGAAGGAGAAGCTTAAATGCTTGTAGTTCAAAGTGACTAAACATTTGATAACATCTGCTACATCTTCTTCACATAATATTTCGTTACTAACAATAGTTTTTAGAGGCTTGCTTCTCATTGTTACAATTTCTGTTATGAAAATAGCTCACAAAAAGATAGAAAAATAGATCAACGCCTTATAATTCAGCCTCTTCAAGGGGGCAACCTCCTTTACATTACACAAATGAAAAATTCTTGGATGATACAAATGACAAAACATCCTTTCTATATATAGTAGTCTAAGGGGTCACCATATAACCCAAGGCGACCTAACCATAATAATATAAGGCCACATAAATAACAATAGTGGGCTTCTGGGGTGCACAATAATAACAATATGGGGACAATAGGGTCACAACAATGACAATAAGGAATACAATGAAAAAAGTAATGGGGTAATCACTAGTATTATAGGGATCTAACATGCCCCTCTCCTTCAAAAAAGCGTTGTCCTCAACGCTTGAGTAGTTCTGGATGCTTCTGTAAAAAATTCTCATCCTCCCATGTCGAATATTCAATGGGTAAGTTCTTCCACTGGATGATATACTCTGAAATTGATCGATTTCGTAGTTGTCGAGTTCTTGTTTCTTTAACTACTTCAGGTTCCAATATGATCTTTCCTTCCTCGTAAAGTCCTGGCAATATTGTTTGAATTGGGAGCTTGTCACCTGTAACCTTCTTTAAGCATGAAACATGGAAAACTGGGTGCACTCGGGAAGCTGCAGGAAGCTCCAATTTGTATGCCATTGTACCTATCTTTTGCAACACTTTGTATGGACCATAATACTTTGGTGATAATTTGTTGTCCTTCTTAGCTTGCTTGAGGGACATTTGTTTATATGGTTGTAGCCATAGGAATACCCAATCACCTACATCAAAACTTCTTTCGCTGCGATGTTGATATGCCTGCTGTTTCATTCTATTTTGCGCCAAGGTGAGGTTATCCTTTAAGAGTTGGAGAACTTGTCGTTGATTCTCGATGTGGTCTTCCACTACTTGAACGTTAGAATTTTCTCTTAAATATGATGTGATGGATGGTGGGTGATATCCATAAAGTGCCATAAATGGGGTCATTTTTGTTGAAGTATGGAAGGAAGTGTTATACCACCATTCAACGAGATGCAACCATTTGACCAATGTGTTTGTTTATCATATACAAAGCAATGAAGATATCCTTCCAAACATTTGTTTACTATCTCAGTTTGCCCATCAGATTGAGGATGATAAAATGAACTATGAGCTAACTGAGTACCAAGACAAGAAAATAATTCTGTCCAAAAATTTCCAGTGAAAATGGGATCTCTGTCACTTACAATAATCTTTGGGTTTCCATGTAGCTTTTGAATTGTTTCCCTAAATGCAGTAGAAATTGTACTGGCTTTAAATGGATGTGATAATGCACAAAAGTGTGTGTACTTGGTAAGTCTGTCAACTGCCACCATGATGACACTCTTTCTCTCAGACTTGGGTAAACCTGTGATAAAATCCATTGAAACCTCCTCCCAACATTGGCTTGGAATGGATAAAGGTTGTAATAGACCCTGTGTCTTAATTGTTTCAACTTTATGTTGTTGGCAAACCAAACATTCTGCCACAAACTTTTGAATATCTGATTTAAGGCCATCCCAGAAAAATTCCTTCTTAACCCTGTGGTAAGTTTTTAAAAATCCCGAGTGCCCTCCTAAGGGAGAAGTGTGCAATTCCATAAGAATCTTTTGTTTTAGCTCGGAATTCTTACAGAGGTATAAGTGATCTTTGTACCATAACGAATCATTTTGCCAGCTAAATGTATCCGACGTACTGGAATCTTGTTGTAATTTTCGAATAATTGCCCACACTTCTTCGTGAGTCTTCCATTCCTCCCTTGCTTCATTTATCCAATCTGGTTGGATAATAGAAATGGCGCACAACAATGCTTCCACATCCTCATCCTTTCTTGAGAGTGCCTTTGCCACCACATTTTGCTTCCCTTTTTTGTAGATGATTTCAAAGTCATAACCCAACATCTTTGTGACCCACTTTTGCTGCTCTTCTGAAGATAATATTTGTTCTAAAAAGTATTTAAGACTATCATGATCTGTTTTTACCTTGAAGTGTCTTCCCATTAGGTATTGTCACCATTTCTTAAGTGCATGTAGTATTGCCAACATTTCCTTTTCGTAAATAGCTTTGTGTAAATACTTTCCTTTGATTGGACAACTTTCAAAAGTAGTGGGTCTTTATTCTTGCATTAAAATAGCACCAATTCCATTTCCTGAGGCATAATATTCCATAATAAAGGTTTTTGTGAAGTTTGGCGTAGCTAAGACCGGTGCTTGGCACATTGCCTCTTTAAGATGTTCAAAGGCCTTCGTTGCTTCTCAAGTCCATAAAAATGAATCTTTCTTCAATAATATTGTTAGAGGTGCTGATATTCTCCCATAATTCTTAACAAACTTGCGGTAATACCTTGTCAACCCAAGAAATCCTCGCAGATACTTTATGGATGTGGGGATTTTCCATTCCTTAATGGCTTTAATTTTGTTGGGGTCTACCTTAACACCTTCATGAGATACAATATGACCCAAATATTCCACTTCTTATACTCCAAAGAAACATTTATAATGTTTTGCATATAATTGTTTCTCCTTCAATAGGTTGAGCACCCTGTCAACGTGTTGAACATGATCATTCCAAGACTTGCTATAGATTAGTATATCATCAAAAAATACTAACACAAATTTTCTAAGGAATGGTTTGAAAATTGAATTCATCAAACCTTGAAATGTTGAAGGTGCATTGGTAAGGCCAAAATGCATGACCGAAAATCCATAATGACCCTCATGAGTTCTAAATGCTATTTTCGAAATGTCTTCAGTCTTCATTTTGATTTGATGATATCCTGAATGAAGATCCAACTTGCTGAAGTAAATTGATCCATGCAATTCATCCAGTAATTCATCAATGATAGGAATGGGAAAATTTTCTTTAATATTGAGGTTGTTGAGCTCCCTATAATCTGGACACATGCACCATGATCCATCCTTCTTATGCACCAAGACTACTGGAGTAGAGAAAGAACTTTGACTCGGTTGAATTATACCAGCCTCTAGCATTTCTGCAACCATACGTTCAATTTCACTCTTTTGGGCACAGGGATATCTGTACGGCCTGATGTTTGGAGGAACACTTCTTGGAATCAGATGAATAGCATGATCACGATCACGAATAGGTGGGAGACCTTTGGGAGTCTCAAATACCTGGGAATGATTGTCCAAGACTATTTGGAGATCTGGAGAAATAGATGATTCCAATGTGAAAACATCTAGCAAACATAATTGTGCAATTACACCTTTTCGTTCCTTTTTTAGAAGCTTTGTCATACCATTAGAGCTGATTATTTTTCCTGGTTTCCCTGCAATACCCCTTAATTCAACTTCCTTTCCTTCCATAGAAAATTTGATGAAAAGTTCTTGAAAATTAAAAGCTATTGTACCCAAGGATTGTAGCCATTGGACTCCTAGTACAACATCAACACCTCCCATTGGAATGGAAGCATTGGGCTATTCAATACATATTCTCCCATGGATAGCTTGATATTATGGCACTTTCCAGGGAAATTTATGGTTCCTCCACTTGCAACCATCACTTGACACTCCGGTGTTGGATATAAGAAGCAATTCAATTCCTTGGCTATCTTACAATGAATAAAATTATTGGTACTTCCCGAATCAATCAACACTATTACCTTTTACTTCTTGATATGTCCTTCTATATTGATAGTTTGAGGAGTGGTAATTTCAGCCAATGCATTACAAGATATGGTTGGATTCGTTTCTTCTTTCTCTAGGGTTTGTACCTGGTGTATATCCTCTTCTTTTGGTGTTTCTTGTTCCTTTTCTTCCTCCTCTTCACAATCTATGTAAAATAATTTCTTCTCAACACACTTATGACCTTTAGTGTATTTGCTATCACAATTATAACAAAGCCATTTTTCTTTTTTTTCTTCCAATTGTTAGAGTGTTAACCTTATAGGTTGTGGATGGCTAGGGGAAATAAAACTTACATCCTTATAGTTGTGAGTGGTATGCTTCCTTGTTGCCATAATTTTGCTTTTCATTTTTCTTGCCAACCTAAATGCCTTCTCCAATGAGTCAGGTTCCCAAAGGCGAACCTCATGTTGGATGTTATCCTTTAAAGTGCCTATGAACATATCAAACCTATGCTCCTCTGGAATATTTTTTACCCTTATATTCAATTTTTTGAAGTCCTCAATGTGCTCCCTCATTGAACCCTTTTGTTTGAGGTTTATCAATTGGATAAAAAAAGTGTTGTTTTTTGTATCCTCATAATGTGTTGTCATTTCTTCTGTAAAAATTTCCCAAGTCACAATTTGTTTATGAGAGCAAAGCCATTGATACCATACAAACTAGTTTGGTTCCAAATATAAAGTTGCAATGTGTACCTTTTGTGTGTTTTTCACATTATTGAGATTGAAAAATTGCTCCATCTATAGTATCCATGTTACGGGATCCTTGCCATCAAACTTCCTCATATCGATCTTTGGAACATGGTGGGTCTTTGTTCCAATGTTAGAGTCAATGAAATCATGATTAACATTTCTTTTTTTCTCATCATGAGTTTCCTCTACAACATTTTCACCATTAAGAAGCCTTTCTTGTAGCAACTTTGTCAAACCTTCCTTCAATCCTTCAATGTCTTTCTTCAAATATTCCATATTTTCATTCTTCAAATCATGATTAACATTCCTTTTGTTCTCATTATGAGTTTCCTCTCCTACCTTTTTTCCATTAGGAATACTTTCTAGTAACAATGTTTTCATACTATCCATCTTAGCTTCCATGTCGTCGATCTTAGCTTCCATGCCGTCTATCTTAGCTTCCATGCTGTCCATCTTAGTTTCCACGCCATTCATCTTAGCTTCCATGCCATTCATCTTAGCTTCCATGCTGTCCATCTTAGCTTCCATGCCATCCATCTTAGTTTCCACGCCATTCATCTTAGCTTCCACATCATTCATCTTAGCTTCCACGCCATTCATCTTAGATTCCACGCCATTTATCTTAGCTTCTATTAGCTTTTGTGAGAGTGACATTTGTTGCACTTGGTATCGTAATTTTGATATATCATGTAGCATTTCTTCCTCTTCTTCGTGATTTATGCTAGAGCTTTCAGGTTGTTTACTAGGTGTTTCCATTTTCTTTCTTCGTGGCATTAATTACCAATAATAATGCTTCACTATGCCCTTTGAATTCCTTCAAAATAATTTTTCAAACCAAGCTTATGTAAATATTTAAAAAAAATACACACCTGTTTTCACTTTGTAGGCACTCAATATTGAATCTGATGTATCTCTGTAATTTCATATCTTCTAGTTTTGAAATTGCGACTTGTAGTAGCCCTCTGTGTCCTCTTTCCAATTCCACTAGTCTGATTGAATTTAGATTCTCTAAGAAAGAGTTATGCACAATCTTCCAAGATGACCTAATTATATACCTTTTCAGAAGAGCAAAATTTTATGAAGTGCCACGTGTCATTGTTTTGACTTTAGGATCAGAAAAATATACAAAGGAAGCTACAGTCTGTCCTCTTTCTGTAACTTCTTACGAAATTTCAATCTGATGCTTAAAACAAAGGTTATGACTATTTTCCCTAGGTCACATGTTTGGAATGTAATTTGGGAGTCTGCAAAAAGGCCAACTTCCTCAGATCATATATCCGCAAATATAGTGCGAAAATCTATAAAAGTCAAATCCGAGGTTTGGAACGATTTCAACCCAAATGGGTTTTTATTTTAGTGTCTGAAACGTCACAGAAAAAAAAAAAGTTATAGCGAAAATTCCACGATGACTTGTTTGGAGCGGCAAAACCCTTGAATCCATGGCTCTGATATCAATTGTTATGAAACTAGCTCACAAAAAGATAGAAAAGATAGATCAACACCTTATAATTCAACCTCTTCAAGGGGGAAACCTCCTTTACATTACACAAATGAACAATTCTTGGATGATACAAACAACAAAACCTCCTTTCTATATATAGTTGTCTAAGGGGTCACAATATAACCCAAGCCAACCTAACCATAATAATATAAGGCCACATATATAACAATAGTGGGCTTTTGGGGTGCACAATAATAACAATATGGGGACAATAGGGTCACAACAATGACAATAAGGAATATAATGACAAAAGTAATGGGGTAATCACTAGTATTATAGGGGCTTAACAATTTCATACATTGACTTGGATTGGGACAACCACCACACAAGTTGGTCCCTTTTTAATGTAGATATATGCTTTCTAGTGGAGTAGGAAGCATTGTTTGGTCTCCAAATCCTCTTTCACTGCAATTTGGGCATGTTCTACCTTTCCAGTCCTCCTATTGCTCCTTCCAGTGTCATAATGAGGTGACACCTCTCTATCAAGATAACTTCTTTCTTAATATTGGTAGATGAATGAACCAAAAAATTCAAACCTAAGGATGAAGGAACAACTGTGAGGCACCAGTTTGTACTGATACCTATTCCACGATAACAACGATGTGGGTGTTGGTAGAGTCACATCAAGGTGTTTGTGAGTGATTCTAGTGAGTAGTTAAATCTTAGTGATTTTATATGGTGAAAAATATTACTCTTCATTCCAATGTGCCTATGAAGGAGAAGCTTAAATTCTTGTAGTTCAAAGTGACTAAACATTTGATACCATCTACTACATCTTCTTCACATAATATTTCGTTACTAACAACAGTTTTTAGAGGATTGCTTATTGTTGTTACAGTTTCATACACTGAATTGTCTTGGGACAACCACCACACAATTTGGTCCCTTTTTAATGTAGATATATGCTTTATAGTGGAGTAGGAAGCATTGCTTGGTCTCCAAATCCCCTTTCACTGCAATTTAGGCATGTTCTACATTTCCAGTCCTCATGTTGTTCCTTCCAACGTCATAATGAGGTGACACCTCTCTATCAAGATAACTTCTTTCTTAATATTGGTAGATGAATGAATCAATAAATTCAAACCTAAGGATGAGGGAACAACTGTGAGGCACCAGTTTGTACTGATACCTATTCCATGATGACAATGTTATGGGTGTTGGTAGAGCCACATTAGGGTATTTGTTAGAAATTTGGGTGAGAAGTTAAATCTTAGTGATTTTATATGGTGAAAAATCTTACTCTTCATTCTAGTGTGCCTATGAAGGAGAAGCATAAATTCTTGTTGTTCAAAGTGACTAAACATTTGATACCATTTGCTACATCTTCTTTAGAGAATATTTCCTCACAAACAACCATTTTTAGAGGCTTACTTCTCATTGTTACAGTTTCATACACTGACTAGGCTTGGGACAACCACCACACAAGTTGGACCCTTTTTAATGTAGCTATATGCTTTATAGTGGAGTAGGAAGCATTTCTTGTTCTCCAAATCCCCTTTGAATACAATTCGGGCATGTTTTGCATTTCCAATATTCCTATTGTTCCTTCCATCTTTTTGTCTAAAACATGTTAGCTTATGAGCTTGTTCTTGATTGTGCTAATATTCATTTTCCTTTTCTAAGGGTGTCTATTTTCAGACATTTCTTCCATGATGATTTCCAAATGGATTTTTCTCCCAAAAGAGAGAAAATTATGAATGAAAATCATGATTCAAAGGATCTTTTGGACGCTCTGTTGGACATGAGAAGCGATGAATTTTCTGTAATCGATATCAGAGGCTATTTAACTGTAACCCATTTTATTATTACTTGTCAGTTAATGTATTTAGTTAAGGATAGTGTATTTTTTAAATACTTCTTCTAGTTAATATTGAAAAAGTCGATTGCTCTATTGTTTACTTTATATGTGAAGTCTGACATGGAAAATGGAATAAAAGTTTTCAAATTTGTGTCATATGTAATACTTGTACGCTACCAATACTCTTTTGGGGTTTAACATTTTGTTGTGGTTTTAGTTTGTTTAGCCGTGCAATTTAGATTACAAGTAAATTTCAGTTTTGTACATTTGCCAACAAATCAATGTCATGTTGTGTAATGCCCACCGAGGTTAGTATTGGGTAAATATTTCCTTGTATTGTTATAAGTGCACTCCTTTTTTTATTCATTTTTTTCAATGTAAATTCCTAAACTCATAATCTTGGATAACACTGCACTTTTTAAACCACTTTTTGATATACATTAAGAAAGACATAGATATGATATACTAAGACCACTATAAATGAGGTGAACTGTAACGAGATCTACTTCTAAAGTTGCAGTTATAGTGTTGTTGAATATAACCCAGCCATGGAAATGGGGCCAATCTTGTCCAAAGTGTATGAATCACTTGGGCATCCACTAGGATTCTTGACTAATTTTGGTTAATTTTGTTTTGAAATGGTAAATATGGCTATAATCTGTAACTATTGTTTGGATGGGTAAGCACTTTATTTTTTCTAGTTTTGGAATTTGATCTATGGTTTTGGTTATTTTTATTTGAAGATCCAAATTTCACCTATCATCACATTATAGTCAAATCCAAATTGAGGCAAGAGATCTGAAATCAACATGAAAGCATCTGGGAGTAAACCTTTTTGATCCCAGAAGAAGGAACCATAATCAAAGAGAACCCTAGTCCAGTGCCATTACAAGTTTTGGTTATAATTTTATTTAAAAAATTGCAGAGTGATGTGAACAAATATGCTTGAACCTTTCTAAGAAGAGGTGAACGTTGATCTTAGAACTATAAAATGCTTCTTGATTTCCTGGATTCTTTGCCCAAAATAATTTGACATTGTATATTGGATATCCTGCATTTTCTGAGAGAAGTCTACTAAGAAGCCTTTTTAGCTCTCGTGCTTTACCTTTCTTCTTTGACAAAACTACTTGATGCAATGCTTCTTTGAAATTGTAGCCAATAGTCTCTTACTGTGATGCCTTTCAAGATTATATTTGGATTATTATACAGGATGAATATTTTACCATTCAGATCTATTTGTTTTCTATCCAAGAATCAGGACTTAATCTAATCCCAAGTGTGTACAATGGTTCTAGCCTCCTTCAATGATTCTGGTTTCTCAGATTTTTTCTCGAGATCTTGTTACAGTCTCTTCAAATATGGCAGGCTCCATAAAATATAAAGAGTATTTGGTTAATGTAAAAAAAGTGACCATAGAAGTAGGTTAATGGAACTAACTTATACAATCCACATGTATATATAATGTAAGACTGCAAAATTCATCCCTAGATCAATATTGAATCAATTGACTACCTGTTAAGGAATGGTTTCTCACATTTGTACGGGCACGTAAAAACAATAAGATTTCAAGATTTCCTTAAACATGATTATGACTGGATAATGATGATTTCATTATCATTATGGCCATTAACATCTATAAAATTTTAAGTGAAAATTCCATGATCATGAATTTTGTGCAAATTGTTTTACCTAGTTTTAAACTTGTTCAATATGCTTAAGAATCATGTCTACATGGTTGTATGCTACTAAGCTCAATATTATTTTTGCTAAGGAAAAGTTGGTATTACCACCATTTATGGGATTATATATATTTTTATTCAGTAATTATGATTTTTGACCTTATTTGCATGTATATGAGCAAATGGCCCATAAAGGGAAAAAGAGAATTCTTACATTAACAAAAATGCTTCTCTATTGTATCTAGTCTGGGGTTATATTTTTTGACTAGTTTTTTTTCTCCCTGTTCTAATTTTTTTTGTCCTTGATCACTTCATATTGATTCTAGATTTGTTGCTCAAATTTAGATTTCCCAGATGTGATACAATAGGTGAATCATTTCTTTCTTGTTTTAGGAGTTTTTTAATTTCTTTCATGGCTTAATTAGCTTCTTTGGTTCTTTGTTTCTTCTTGGCTGTCTTGAAATCACATTTTTATTTCTTTAGGCTTTGGGAGGTGATACTTTATGGATCTTCCCCTCACTTTCTATTTATCTCACATTGTTGCTTGTGATGAATTTTATGCTACTCTTTCTTGCATTATTGCCTCTTTCCTACATTACCACCTTAAGATGTTTCCTTTGCAACATGTGGTGTAGCTACTATTTATACCTTAATAACATTTGATGAAGAGGTGAGCCATGAGGAGGGAAGCTAGAAAAATGGATTTTGGGAATTAATCCTTGCTAATTATTTGGCTAAGCCAATACTCATAAGACCTAATATTGTTAACTTTCTTAAGAAAAATATCTAGTGGGAGGTGTGGTAGTAACTTAAACATGTAAACCCAGGTCCAAAGTATTTATCTAATAGTATATGTCGGGATATTAATATTGTAGGTGTTTGGTGATTATTCAATTGTGGTAAATTAGATGACAGGTTTCTAATTGATGAAGAACTTAACTTTACAACATATTATAGAACAATTGAAAATAAGAGAGTTTATGATTTTATGCCATAAGACATTCCCTTTTAGAAAGACTCCCCCAGGTGCCAATTTGCATTACCCTACATCTTTAGATTTGTACTTTGCATCATAGTTACCAAGTTCGAATTTGAATTCGATTCGATACGATAAAAATTCGAATGAAAAAAATTCAATTCACAAAAAATTTGATAATAGAGATCATAATTTTTTTTTAATTAATTTTTTTCAATTTATTTTGAATTATGAATATTTTTTATTAATTTTAAATAAAATATAACAATGTTAGAAGTAAAATTATCTAAAAAAATTTACTATTCATCTTTTCTCTCCAAAACATCAATCCTTCCATAAATAAAAACTAATTACTTAAAATTAAGTTACTTCACACATTTAGGTTTCAAAGATTGAAAAACAAAAATTTTCTAATATCAATTTTACCTTCTATTTTGTTATATCTTTTAAACTTTTTATTTCCCTTCTTTATATATGCTATCCAAATTATATTTATTTCTACACACATTTAGGTTTCAAAGATTGAAAAACAAAAATTTTCTAATATCAATTTTACCTTCTATTTTGTTATATCTTTTTAACTTTTTATTTCCCTTCTTTATATATGCTATCCAAATTATATTTATTTCTATTCATAGAATCTCATAACAAAGAAAGAATAAACTACTTTCACTTATTTTATTATTATTAATTATTTTTTTTTTTTCTAAATTAAAAATCAAGAAAACAATTTTTTTCTAATTTCACTGATGTTTTCAATTTTTGTTTTCTTTTTTAGGCTGATCATTTTTATTCTTTCTCTATATATCCCATCCCACTTCTATCTCTCTTTTCAAAGCATAACGAATGAATAATCTTTCTCTCTGTCCCTTTACTTACCCACATACATTATTTTATGATGAAATATTTATTCAATGAAACTTGGTTGGAAATTTCCACTAATTCCAACTGCGTTTGTACCATATTTGATGTGTTCGCTAAACATCGATGACGAACCTAGATTAAGTTACAAAGTAACGGCCTCCTCCTGTCTCAGGCTACTTCCCTCATTCGGTCCCTTACGTGTTGGGAGGAAAACCTTTCGACTGAAACCCTCTCAATTGGTGATGCTTTGGGGTTTGAATTTGTATTATTTACATCTATTTATTTATTTATTGTTATACTCCTAGTAGAGAATTACAAAGATTACGACCATTTTCTATCCAAATATATAGGTAAGTTCGACTGACTTTGAAATGGATAACTGTTTACTGACCATTACTCCTTGTCATTTTCAGATTTTCCATCTATGTTCAGAAAGCATCCTGAGCCACAGAATTAACAAACTGCATTAACCGCATGATTCACCTTTCATGCAATGAATCGAATTGAATTTTTGCTAACTGTTCTGCAGAGGAACCGAATCGAAGAATTTCCGTACTGTTTGCCCAAATTCGAGCGAACTTGGTGACTATGCTTTGCATCACTCCACATCTTTAGATTTAGTGTTAGTTGATCAAACAATAGTCAACCATCAAATTAATAGCCAGTTAATTGGTGTCACCCAGCCCAATGGCCCACGGTTTTACACGTCCGAATGTAATGACGTGTCAACAAAATATCTCTTATTTCCTTGCGTGGAGATTGTCTACGGGATTTTTCACAGTGGGTGGCAATTGTGAGTTTAATTGGACAATTAATGGTCCGTCCTCATGCGTCGATCCTGTTACCACTTGTTCTTTGTGCCAAACCACCGATCCTTGTGGGTTATTCTGGACTGTTCTTTCGCGCTGAGAATGTTCGTGAGGGTTTCCTGGGTTTGCTTTGTGGAATACTGTCTTGCTTGCAATGGTGAGTATTGGTTGCCTTCTGTTGATGATGGTTCGTGAACTCTCCTCCGCTCGGTTTGCCTGTGAACTTATGGGAAATGCTGATCGAATGCTGTTGTCACTCGGCTCTGAAATGTGGGTTCGAACCTGGTAAGTCCTATTGGTTATTCTCCTTATGCATGCGCGTGTTCTGTAAGCAATTTCCAGTGGTTTGTGCTCATTGTAGTTTACTTATTGTCTGCGAATCTGCATGTATGGTTCGGTCAAGGTTTCCTTTAGACATTTCTCTCGTTTTATTATGGTTTTGGATATGCGTTGCGGTTTAATTTTGCTTTCCGAGCTCCTGTTGTTTCTTGACCCGAATCTGGGTTCAATCCTTACGCTTTCTGTTACTCTGGGTTTTCATTTTGCGAGCATTGGTGTTTCTCCTGAGCATAGGATCACGTTGGCAGTTGTTCATCGACTGGAACAGGTATTAACTCTCGTCCCTGCTTCAATTCTATCCTGCTTCTATTACTATGATTACCCTCCTGGCTCCTTTGGTCTCCAGTTATGCAACTTGTCTGGGACGTCGCTGTGGCTAAATTTCGAATCGGCTTACTTAGGTAATTTTGATGTTTTTTGTTCTCCGCATGTAGTGGTTTACTTCCTTGAAGGGTTTTCCCTTTATACACCTGTAACTCAGTTTGATGTTTGCTGGTCACAGGTCATTGGTGGCGGCCTGAGTACGCGGGTCCTCCAATCTCTATTAACACAGTGAACTGGTTCTCGGTAGGCCTGAATCCTCAAAGTTTTCGGTTTATTTCTTTGAAGGGTCGGTGACCACAATCGATGTAGGATTGTCTGTGATTTTTAGTCGTTATATGTAATTTGTTCTTGCTGCGTCTTTCTCCGTCGATATTGTGTAAGGGTTGATAAGTGGGAAGGTCGTTGTTGTTATGGTTGAACCCTCATCCAAGGTTTTGATTGTGACGCCACTTCAGTCATACGCTTAATATTATTTTGTCTGTGGAAATGGAATCCTTCGTATGCACATGTATTGTATTTGACAATGATAAATAGGAATGCTTATCAATGACTTTCGATTTTTCAACAGAATTTACAAATTTTACACAGCAAGGTTACCTCTATTCTGTGGTCGCTTTCTGGGTACAAATGTTTGCCCGTGATTGTCTCCTGTGTGCAATTACTCGTTTTGGAATTCGGTTATTTAGGCCTCTTGGTCCTTTGATTGACTGTGTGCGGAAACACGTCCAATATTTGGAGATAAATTGTATGCTCGTGTTCAGGATATAGAACAGTAAATTACACATACATTCTCGATTTGTTACTTTATCAAACTGTAATGAAAAATTAATATTAGAATGAACAGTAGAAATGTATACAGATGGACAATAGTTTTGAATGCTATCTGCTTGTATCTTTTTCGTTTTATTTCTTTTCTTCTGCAATTGCTGAACCCATTTTCTCTGTTACATTTTGGCTTTTATGCCCTTCCATTTCAGTTGATTTTGCAGTTAATCAAACTGCCATAGAATTTAGTTACAAAAAGATCTTGTTATCGTTGATAACCATATTTGCCTAACATTACAAGATTTGTATGAACAGTTTTTCATTTCTCTCCTAATTTAACGAACTATTCCCCAGCTAATGTTAGAGCTACAGTAATTCTAGTTATTTAACTAAATATGCCTGAATTCACCAACTCTGTAAAAACAAGTTAAAAGAAAAACTATCTCATGAAAACGTAAAAATAAATAATCCAGTTGATCAATAACCTTCAAACCTGGTTGAGACTTTGCCCGGTTACGGCGAGCTGGATGCTCCTACATTAGGCTCCCGGGGTAAAAAGAGATCATGACTCCGGTCCATGAGATCCTTGACCAAAGTTCCTGTTTGCCCAATCTGCCTGGCGTCAAGCCATGAGCTGTCCTCAATCGGACGGTTCTTCCACTTGACCAGGTACTGTAAGTAATTTTTCCGCCGAGTACGTCTAGCCACCTGAGTTTCGAGGATGCCTTCAATCTCAAGGGGTTGAACATAAGGCATCTGTCTCTTCCAAGTTTCTCCGTCTTCCTGGGTATTCCGTGTGGATTGTCTGGGTCCATCTTTTTTTTCCTCCGTGGGGTCATCTGTGTACGGGAACATATCTGCTATATTAAAGATAGGTGAAATGCCTATTCCGGGTGGCAATTGTATCTCGTAGGCATTTGCCAAAAATTTTCGTAGAAATTTACAAAGTCCTATCTTTTTGTACTTCAGTTTATTGTATGTACCCTTAGGGAAACGTTCCTTACGTAAGTGTGCAAGGACTTCATCCCCCACTTCAAACTGAACTTCCCTCCTCTTTAGATCTACATGTTGTTTATATTTTAAGCTGTTGTCCTGTAATTTTTCCTTCACCTGTTCGTGTAAGTCTCTCATTGCATTAGCAAAATCCTCTCTGTCTGCACTCCGTCGTTCCTGTAACCCAAGATCCCGAAGCTCATGCACTCCGCGAGGGTGCATGCCATATAGGATCTGAAAGGGATTGAGACCTGTGCTACGATTGGGTGAGTCGTTGTAGGCGAACTCCACTTGCGCTAGCACCCGATCCCACATCCGTGAATTCTCCCCGACTAAGCTGCGTAACAGGTTTCCCAAACTCCTGTTCACAACTTCTGTCTGCCCGTTGGTTTGCGGGTGATATGCAGAACTGTAGCTTAAGTGTGTGTTCATTTTTATCCATAAGGTACGCCAAAAATGTCCCGTGAAATTCACGTCCCTATCTGAAAGGATGGTTTTTGGTAATCCATGTAACCTGACAATCTAATTAAAAAACAAGTGGGCCACGTGAGTGGCGTCACTAGTTTTCCGGCAAGGTATAAAATGTGCCATTTTTGAGAACCTGTCCACCACTACCATTACTGAATCATGTCCTCTCTGTGTTTTTGGCAGTCCTAAAACAAAATCTAGACTAACAGAATCCCATGGCCTACTTGGAACAGGTAATGGTGTATATAGTCCTGTGTTCTGGCTGTGCCCCTTCGCCAATTGGCACACCTTACACTTAGTCACAAAACGTTGTACGTCTTGTCGCATTCTTGGCCAAAAATAGAAATGACTAAGTTGTTCTAGGGTCTTATCTATACCGAAGTGTCCAGCCAAACCCCCGCTGTGTTTTTCGGGAATAATATTCTCTCTCATTGAACAGTTGGGTATACACAGTTGTCCTCCTTTAAACAACAACTTTTCCTGTATATTATAATCCAACCAAGGACTGTTACCCCTTATCAAAGGGTTCTGGCACGCCTCATAGGCTTCACTGAAATCTGCATCTGTTTGGTAAAGGTCCCGTAAATGCTCAAAACCCAACAGCTGTACACCGCTCTCCTGCAAAAGTAGAGCCTTTCTACTTAATGCGTCGGCCACCTTGTTTGCTTGCTCGCTAATGTGCTTCAGCACGAAGTTAAAACTCTGTAAATACTCCACCCATTTGGCATGTTTATGGTTGAGTTTGTGTTGCTGCATTACATATTGTAGTGCAAAATTATCTGAGAACAGCACGAATTCATTCCCCAGTAAATAATGCCTCCAGTATCTTAAGGCCTGTACAATTGCATAAAACTCTTTGTCATATGAGGAGTACTTCTGTCTACTCTCATTCAACTTTTCGCTGAAAAATGCCACAGGTCTGTCCTCCTGACTGAGTACAGCCCCGATTGCTGTCCCGCTAGCGTCACAACGTACTTGAAACAATTTTTGAAAATCTTGTAGCCTGAGGATCGACCTCTCAGTAATCTTTCTTTTCAATAACTGAAAAATTTTCTCTGCTGCTTCCGTCCACCGAAAAGGTTGGCTGGCCTTTTTTATGGTCTCCAGCATAGGTGCACAAATCCCGTTGAAGTTCTTAATAAACTTCCTATAGAAACTTGCCAACCCGTGGAAACTACGTACCTTAAATAAATTTTTCGGAGACGGCCAATTTACTATTGCTGCTACCTTCTCCGGATCCATCTTCAGTTCGTTTTATGCTATCACAAATCCTAAATAAATTAATTCCCTCTACAGAAAAGTACATTTCTTCAAGTTTATCAGTAGTTTGTTTTGCTGTAGTTTCTCCAACACTTTGCGCACATGTTGAAAGTGTTCTTCTTTCGTCCTGCTGAAAATAAGGATGTCATCTAAATAAACTATCACAAATTTCCCAATATATTCTTTCAACATCTCATTCATTAGCCTCATGAATGTGCTGGGCGCATTACTCAACCCGAATGGCATGACCAGCCACTCATACAGTCCCTCATTTGTTTTAAAGGCCGTTTTCCACTCGTCCCCCTCCCGTATCCGAATCTGATGATACCCGCTTTTCAAATCTATTTTGGAGAAGTAAGCCGCCCCACTTAAATAGTCCATCATATCATCCATACGCGGTAACGGAAATCTGTATTGGATGGTGATTTTATTGATGGCCCTTGAGTCGGTGCACATCTGCCATTCTCCTCCCTTCTTGGGGGCGAGGACTGTTGGCACAGCACATGGGCTCAAGCTTTCCCTTATTAAACCTTTGTCCAACAGTTCTTGCACCTATTTCCTGATTTCCTCATTATCCTTGGGGCTCATTCAGTAGGCTGCTTTATTTGGTAAGCTGGCTCCGGGTATAAAATCAATGTGGTGACTGATACTTCGCTTGGGGGGCAACTTGTCTGGCAAGTCATCCACTACTATATCTTTAAATTCTTCCAACATTTGCTGTATCTCTATGGGAAAATCTGTTATTTCTGTGTGTAAGAGAACTGTCCTTGTTTTCTTGACTACAGCATAACCTATTTCGCTGCCCTCTACCTATTTTAAAAACTGCTTTCCACTCACTAACAATGCTTTGGGTTCACTTGTTTCAGCTGTTCCTTTCTCTTCCTTGATAGGCACAAGGGTATGCCTAACCCCATCTTTCTCGAATTTATAACAATTCATCACTCCATCGTGTGTTACCTTCCTATCATATTGCCAAGGCCTGCCCAACAATATGTGACATACGTCCATTGGCATGATGTCGCAGATAATTTTATCCTTATACCTACCTATCTGAAACTAAACCTCGCTTTGCTCGTCCACCAGCAATTAGTGCCCCTTTTGTAACCATGAAACTCTATATGGACTGGGATGCTTTAAATGCTTCAGCCCCAACTTTTCCCCCATTTCTGTGGATACCAAATTGTCAGTACTTCCACTGTCAATTATCATCCTACAACACTTACCCTGTGATTTGCAAATCGTCCTGAACATAGCTTTCCGTTGCGTCTGTTCGGTACTCTTGTCGACTGGTTTCAATAGTACCTTATGCAGCACCAAAGCTTCTCCCGTCTCTGGGGCATTCTCTGCCTCTTGAGTGAGTGCTGCTGTTTCCTCTGGTTGCGCCACATACGCACCCCGCTGTCCAGCTGAATCTGCTTCTTGACACTCAAACGAGCGATGCCCCCACTTGTGGCATCTATAGCATTGATAACCAGCCCCTCTTCCTCGGCCATTTCCTCTGCCGCGTTGGGACGATCTGCCACCTCTCATACTGTCTCCTTTTTCTGTTGTTCCCAAAGTTTTCGAAATGCTGGCTTCCTCACTGTTGCTAACAGTCCGGCCCCTGCCATAGGGCTGGCCTTTCCCTCTGCCGGATCCTCGTCCTCTCTGGGCATTCTGCCTTCGGGTAATTTTCTCCTCCGCTTTTACTGCGCTCTGGTATGCCTCCTCAGTATTATTTGGAGACAAAATACTTATTTCATCTAGAATTTCCATTCTCAATCCATTAACATACCTGGCTGTCCTTTCTGCAGTATCTTCTGTATATCCGGCTCGCAAATTCACTTGGTAGAACTCCTCTGTGTACTTCTTTACAGTCAATCCTCTCTGCCTTAAGTTCTGTACCTGTCTATGTAATGTAATTTGATAGTCCCTTGGCAGAAATCTGCCCTTCAACTTGGCCACCATTCTTGACCAAGTTTTAATCGGCGCTTTATTCAACCTCTTCCTCTCATTCTGGACACTATTCCACCACAGAGCTGCGTGTCCTTTCAGCTTTGTCGCTGCGAATTTGACTCTACGGTCTTCGCTAACTTCCTCACACTCAAAATACTTGTCAATCTCACTAATCCAATCCAACACAACATCGATAGACAAACTACCATCGTACGTCGGGAGTTCTAGTTTAGGTCTATTGTTTGATAGTAAAATAGACTTCAGTAATTTCACCTCTGTGGATTCACCTTCAGGTCCATCTGCTGCCACTTCTACTTCCTCTTCACTTACATCGCCCATTTCTGGATCTCTTTGCCTACCTGCCTCTACTGCTTCCAAACGAGTAGTAAGAACTCTGAGTTCTTCTTGTAACGCCTCATCTACCATTCTACGAGCACCTCGGCCTCATCCTCGTTGTCCTACGCCCATTTTTCTCAATCTACTCAACTATGCTCTGATACCACTCTGGTGTCACCCAGCCCAATGGCCCACGGTTTTACATGTCCGAATGTAATGACGTGTCAACAAAATATCTCTTGTTTCCTTGTGTGGAGATCGTCTGCGGGATTTTTCACAGTGGGTGGCAGTTGTGAGTTTAATTCGGCAATTAATGGTCCATCCTCACGCCTCGATCCTGTTACCACTTGTTCTTTGTGCCAAACCACCGATCCTTGTGGGTTATTCTGGACTGTTCTTTCGCACTGAGAATGTTCGTGAGGGTTTCCTGGGTTTGCTCTGTGGAATACTGTCTTACTTGCAATGGTGAGTATTGGTTGCCTTCTGTTGATGATGGTTCGCGAACTCTCCTTCGCTCGGTTTGCCTGTGAACTTATGGGAAATGCTGCTCGAATGCTGTTGTCGCTCGACTCTGAAATGTGGGTTCGAACCTGGTAAGTCCTGTTGGTTATTCTCCTTATGCATGCGCGTGTTCTGTAAGCAATTTCCAGTGGTTTGTGCTCATTGTAGTTTACTTATTGTCTGCGAATCTGCATGTATGGTTCGGTCAGGGTTTCCTTTAGACATTTCTCTCATTTTATTATGGTTCTGGATATGCGTTGCGGTTTAATTTTGCTTTCCGAGCTCTTGTTGTTTCTTGAACCGAATCCGGGTTCAATCCTCACGCTTTCTGTTACTTTAGGTTTTCATTTTGCGGGCATTGGTGTTTCTCCTGAGCACAGGATCACGTTGGCGATTGTTCATCGACTGGAACAGGTATTAACTCTCGTCCCTGCTTCAATTTTGTCCTACTTCTATTACTATGACTTACCCTCCTGGCTCCTTTGGTCTCTAGTTATGCAACTTGTCCGGGACGTCGCTGTGGCTAAATTTTGGCTCGGCTTACTCAGGTAATTTTGATGTTTTTTGTTCTCCGCATGTAGTGGTTTACTTCCTTGAAGGGTTTTCCCTTTATACACCTATAACTCAGTTTGATGTTTGCTGGTCACAGGCCATTGGTGGTGGCCTGAGTACGCAGGTCCTCCAATCTCTATTAACACAGTGAACTGGTTCTCAGTAGGCCTGAATCAAATTTTTCGGTTTATTTCTTCGAAGGGTTGGTGACCACGGTCGCTGTAGGATTGTCTATGATTTTTAGTCGTTATATGTAATTTGTTCTTGCTACGTCTTTCTCCATCGATATTGTGTAAGGTTTGATAAGTGGGAAGGTCGTTGTTGTTATGGTTGAACCCTCGTCCAGGGTTTTGATTGTGACGCCACTTCAGTCATACGCTTAATATTATTTTGTCTGTGGAAATGGAATCCTTCGTATGCACATGTATTGTATTTGACAATGATAAATAGGAATGCTTATCAATGACTTTCGATTTTTCAACGGAATTTACAAATTTTACACAGCAAGGTTACCTCTGTTCTGTGGTCGCTTTCTGGGTACAAATGTTTGCCCGTGATTGTCTCCTGTGTGCAATTACTCGTTTTGGACTTTGGTTATTTAGGCCTCTTGGTCCTTTGCTTGACTGTGTGCGGAAACACGTCCAATATTTGGAGATAAATTGTATGCTCGTGTTCAGGATATAGAACAGTAAATTACACAGACATTCTCGATTTGTTACTTTATCAAACTGTAATGAAAAATTAATATTAGAATGAACAGTAGAAATGTATACAGATGGACAATAGTTTTGAATGCTATCTGCTTGTATCTTGTTCGTTTTATTTCTTTTCTTCTGCAATCGCTGAACCCCTTTTCTCTGTTACATTTTGGCTTTTATGCCCTTCCATTTCAGTTGATTTTGCAGTTAATCAAACTGCCATAGAATTTAGTTACAAAAAGATCTTGTTATCATTGATAACCATATTTGCCTGACATTACAAGATTTGTATGAACAGTTTGTCATTTCTCTCCTAATTTAACGAACTATTCCCTAGCTAATGTTTGAGCTACAGTAATTCTAGTTATTTAACTAAATATGCCTGAATTCACCAACTCTGTAAAAACAAGTTAAAAGAAAAACTATCTCATGAAAACGTAAAAATAAATAATCCAGTTGATCAATAACCTTCAAACCTGGTTGAGACTTTGCCCGGTTACTGCTAGCTCGATGCTCCTGCATCATTAATAGTGATTAATAATAATTGCAATTTAATAATAAGTTAATAATTAATAATAGTTAGCAAACTCATTTCAACTGTTTTTCAACCATATTTTCATATCAAAAGAGATTTTAACAGCATTGAGGGAAAAGAGGATGTTCTTAGAGAGTTCGAGGGCTGGTTGTATCAAGGCTTTTCTGTTCCTTTTCTGCGTATTGGTGACTACGTGACAGAAGAGCTCAAGGAGAAGAACTTTGAGTGGATTACATTTGGAGTAGGCCGGAGAGGGTTCCCTGACAACAATTGGGATTGATTGCCATAGAATTTTCTATGGCGCAGTTGTTGCACTATTTCAACTGGAGGCTCCCCGATGATATGAATGAAGAGAAATTAGATATTTCTGAAAAGCGTCATGGATTTACGATATCCACGGCACATGACGTCTTTGCTGTTTCAACTCCTCGCCTTCCCATATTGTAACTCTGCTCTAGATGTTCTCACGAGAACAATACATAGATGATACTTTTCATGAGAAGTTGAGAAGTTCTATGTTGTATATATTTAAAACATTAAAACGATGTAAACATATTTAGTAGGTTTTTTTAAAGCACTAAAGTATTTAACCATGTATATAAAATATATTTATAGTTTTGCGATATATTTAGCTGATTGTCCTATCATTAATTGTATATTTATATATTTATTTTTTTGAGAGGAGGAAGTTTTATTTGTATTCCTAAATTATATGATCCTGCAAAATTACTGTATATTTTTAGTTTATTTTATTATCAATCAATGTTGGATTGTAGTTTTATTTTTTTAATTAAATTAAAAAATTACTCCATATAAATTTGTAATTGATTCCTAGATTATATGATCTTATAAATTTAGTGTATATTTTTCTCTATGTTATTATAAATCAAATATTGGATGGTAGTTTATTCTTTTTCATTTAAATTAAAAATAGGGTTTAGAAATATTGTATAAAAGAGTATTATTTGCAAATTAGTTTATAATTACTTGATAGGGTTTTTAGTTTTTAATTTAAGTTGCAATTTATATGAATTTGGCTATTAGGGGAAATGGGTATCTCAACCAATTTGTAAATTTGAAATGGGTGTTAATTACAACGTAGAAATTTTCTAAGAGAGTATTTCTTATTTGTTTTTCAAAGTAAAATATTATGATTTTCATTGGTCAATGTTAAACTAATACTGGTTAGCAAAAAAATCAATTCCTATAATCCTTAGCATTTCAAAGATAAACCTTAATGGTGAGAATTCCACCAAAATTTATGCAATGCAAAGTCCTTAAAGCATATTTCAAAATAAACATTAATACAATAAATTAATTTTTTGGTTCCTGCTCCTAATTCTTGCATGACACTATTAAAGAAACTAATCAATATCAAAAGGAAAGTCAAATATTCAATTATTATTATCATCAAACTTATTCATTTTGATATCCATTTCCCATAGTTTGAGAGATAAAGTGCTTAATCAAAACCATCAATAAAAATACCATACTTGAATAACATACTTTGTGATCTTGATGACCATTTCCTTTAGTGTCTCAAAAGGAATGTCAAATATTCCATTATTATTATCATCGAACTATCCATTTTTATATCTCATTATTTTATCCATTTCATAAAGTTTGAGAGATAAAGTGCTTAAACAATATCATCAATAAATATAACATACTTTGTGATCTTGATGATCAATTTTCTTTAGTGTCTTATTTCTATCTATTGTGGGCACCAAACTCGACCTCCACCATCGGTGGACCCTACAACCTTTCTTGTGAAAGGGGTGAAGGTATAAAGCGACAAAGAAAGAATCGCTTAATCTCCAGTTGATTTTTTTTTGTGGAGAAAAGAAACATAGAGTCACACCCATAGTTCTAGATGTTCTCATGAGAACAATACATAGAGGATACTTTTCATAACAAGTTCTATGTTGTATATATATATAAAACATTAAAATGATGTAAACATATTTAGTAGTTTTTTTTTAGAGTAATGCAAAATCCACCAAAATTTATGTAATGCAAAGTCCTTAAAGCATATTTCAAAATAAACATTAATTCAATAAATTAATTTCTTGGTTCCGCTCCTAATTATTGCATGGTACTACTAAAGAAACTAATCAATATTGAAAAGAATGTGAAATATTCAATTTTTATTATCATCAAACTTATGAGTTTTTGATATCTCATTGTTTTATCCATTTCCCATAGTTTGAGAGATAAAATGCTTAATCAATATCATCAATAAAAATAGCACACGTTGTGATCTTGATGACTAAATTGATGCTTCTTACACAAGGCCATTAACAAATTATTAATATACCTTATCAATTATATTTTTAAATGGTAAAATTTTTATTTTTATTTTTAAAATATATTATATTTAAAAAAACTTAATATTACTTATTAATTTAGGAAAATTTCTTTAATTAATTATAAATTTTTAAATAGCAATTATCTTTTTAAAATAATTTAGCATGCGAAATTTATTTTTCAATCTAAAAATTTAAATACGTTGATGTTAATATAAATTTTTTAATATAAATATTTAATTTAAACTTAAATTTTATTATAATATTAATTTAAAAATATATAAAAATAAAAATAAAATATTAAATAAAGAAAATCTATCCTTTATATTTCACTCATGAATGTGTTTGACAATAGTTAGTTACCTCCTCTTCTATTAGGGATTTATCTTGTATTATTTCAACACAATATAATAAAACATTGGTGTTATTTCAACAAAGTATAGTAAAATACTGGTGTTATTTCAATAGAGTATAGTAAAATATTATAACATTTGTTTACATTGACTTAAATACCCTTTTTATACAAGGCATTCCAAATTTCTTCAATCAAACTTCTTGAAATTTTTGTTGCCTGTCTTCATTAATCATTATTCACCAGTTTTTTTTCCCATATTGCTTCATGCTCAATTCTTCCACCTTAAGCACGTGTACTTTCACAATCACATTTAGATACCATATCTACCCTATAATACAAACAATTTTTAATGCTTCACTCTCCACCCGTGTAATGTTGCATTTATTTCTTGGCATTGTACAACCATTTTGTTAATGACTAATCACTATGTGTATTCCTTATTTATTTTCAAAGTTAAACATTATGACTTGCATTGGTCAATGTTAAACTAATAATGGTTAGCAAAAAAATTAGATTCCTATAGTCCTTAGCATTTCAAAAATAAACCTTAATGGTGAGAATTCCACCAAAGTTTATGCAATGCAAAGTCCTTAAAGCATATTTCAAAATAAACATTAATGCAATAAATTAATTTTTTGGTTCTTGCCCCTAATTCGTGCATGGATCTATTAAAGAAACTAATCAATATCAAAAGGAATGTCAAATATTCGATTATTATTATCATAAAACTTATGTATTTTGATATCTCATTATTTTATCCATTTCACAAAGTTTGAGAGATAAAGTGATTAAACATCATCATCAAGAAAAATAACATACTTTGTGATCTTGACGATCAATTTATTTTAGTGTCTTATTTCTATCTATTATAGACACCAAACCTTAAATTTTTGGAATTCAAGTTTCAAGATTTTGGGTTCCCCAAGTTTTTAATGGTGTTGAATCCATTTTCACCATAAAAAATAAGACTCAAACACTCCAAAATTCAAACACCCGTATCAATTTTTTTTAAATGATCAAACAATTTTTAACTATCTTGACTAAATTTGATACGGGCTCTTACACAATGCCATTAACACATTATTAATTTACTTTATCAATTACATTTTTTAAATGGTATTTTTTAAGATATTATATTTAAAAAAACTTAATAGTATTTTTTATTAATGTAATAAAAATTATTTACTTATAATTTTTTAATAATAATTATCTTTTTTTAACGTCATTATAGTATGTGAAATTTATTGTTCAATATAAAAATTTAATATGTTAATCTTAATTGATATAATTTGTTTTAATTTAAACCAAAATTTTACATAAAACTAATTTAAAAATATATATAAAAATAAAAAAATAAAAATATTAAATAGAAGTAAACCTATCTTTTATATTTCACTAATGAATGTGTTTGAAAATAGTTATTCACCTTCTCTTCTGTTCTCCATTACTACTTTATCTGGTGTTATTTCAATAGAGTATACAAAGTATAGTAAATGATTGGTGTTATTTCAACAGAGTATAGTAAAAGATTAGAACATTTGTGTACTCCCTTGGTTCACATTGACTGAAATAACCCTATTATACAAGGCATTCCAAATTTGTTTTCAATCAAACTTATAATTTTTTTTGTTTCCTATCTTGATTTATCATTATTCACCAATATTTTGCTATACTGATTCATGATTAATTCTTCCACCTTCAACACATCTACTTGCTCAATCACATTTGGATACCATATCTATTCTAGAATGCAAACAATTTATAATGCTTTGCTCTCCACCTGTGTGGTATGAACATTTGTCGTAAAAGGAATTCTAAAGAATTGTTGCATTTATTTGTGGGCAATGTACAACCATTTTGTTAATGACTAAATTGTTGGTATTTTGATACTCCTTATTGAACCAAAATGTATAGATGTAACAAAACTTTTATTGGCATTGCTTTAAAAGTGTTTACACCTAAGTTACAAAATCCACTTATATCATTTTTAACAGGAATACATTAAATCATTATTCACCAATATTTTTCCATACTGATTCATGATTAATTCTTCCACCTTCAACACTTCTACCTGCACAATCACATTTGCATACCATATCTACCATATAATGCACACAATTTGTAATGCTTTAAGCTCCACCTGTGTAGTATGAACCTTTGTCGTAAGGGGAATTCTAAAGAATGTTGGATTTATTTCTTGGGCGCGCACAACCATTTTGTTAATGACTAAATGTTTGATTCTTCTTATTGAATCAAAATGAATCAATGCAACAAAATTTTGATTCAATGCAACAAAAAAAATATATTGACGTTGCTTTAAAAGGGCTTCCGAGTTTCTTTATGTTGGAGTTTTAGAGTTTTCCAGAAGTTAATTTATGTTGATATTTATACTTAAGGTCCAAAATCCACTTATATCATTTTTAACAGGAATTCATTTCATATTTATATGCAGTGATTTAATATCTGGACTTATTAGCGTTCTTCCAATTTTCTTATTAGATCTAAACTTATTGTCGAATTGAAAGGTGTTCTAACTGCATTTTTGAATTTGAAAAAACTGATTATAAACCATATTTATGAATTTTATAAAAATACTTCAGTCAAACACTGTACCTATAGATGTGGTTTTGAAGTTAAAAAACGTGATGCTTAATAATTGTTTTATGGAATTAAAAAAATAATTTCCTGGTTGATTTTTGACTCACAATTGTTTTGACAGTGCTCAAGATTTGAATAATTTTGGCAATTGTCTTTAGGAAAATTGTCAAATGTGTTGAGACTAAGTTTATCATAGTGATGTTGAAAAAACATAGATTTTTAAGTATATAAAAAACATTTTTCAGAATTTGAATATTTCTTTTTATTTCTATGAAAAAATCACAATCTTATTATAACTTAATTACATTCATCATATTAGAAATGAAAAAATCACAATCTTATTATAACATGATTACATTCATCATATGCTTACATTCATCATATGCTTAGTAGTATGTCTGGAAAAACCTTTGTCAAAATCCTTAAAATACATTCATTTAATCTCACTAGGATTATCTCTTTCAACAAAGGGGATATAAATACATTCCAAAATATGATCACAGGTCCATACGTATCCAAATAACAGATCCATAACAGTTCAACAAGTATGAGAGCACACAATTGCATCATATATAAAATGCAAATCTTTACTTTGTTATTAGTAGCTACTCGAGACATTATACTCCATGAGTCTTGAATTTTTTTGTATAATAATCACTAGTCAAATAATTTCATGTAATATTATCTTTAAGCGTTTGTATATGTGCATGTTTCTTGATTAATACATGAAAATACATGTCATAACATCGTATTAAGAGCTTGCATTGTTCTACATGTTTTGAGCATCACATTACCTTCCTATATTTTAGAGATATGTTTCACTATAGCAATCTTAGCAATATAGATAATTTGTAATTAAAAGTGAAAGTAAATATAAGAGAAGAAACGAAAATAGTGAGTAATGACGTGCGAATAATTGTTAATACCTTTCAATGAATTGTTGATTCGCTAAATTTGTCATCACTAAAACTCTTGATAATGTATGCAATGAAAACAGGTAGAGAGGCTACATTCTATTTAAGTAAATAGAAAAAGAAATATAATTACTTTAAATAGATTGATTTGGCGTTATATACATGTACATTGAACTATGCCTGCAACCCTGTCATGTTTTGTTGTTTTCACTATTTTATTTTTCATGGACTCCACTGAAATGACTTAATATCAGATATATGTTTGATTACAACATCTATTTCAGGTATACCTCCACATCAAGTTGACGTGGTTTCGATGCAAAACAAGAAGTGAGAGGAACAAGAAGGATGATTCTATTTCACAAGGATAATGGCTGTGAAATTATTTGTCTTAGTCCTCATGTTTTCTTTGTTTGAGAATTTCGAATATTTTTCATTTTGATGAAATATCTATCATGTCAAGTCAAGCTTCCTATTATTGTATATTTCAAATATTTTTTTCTATTCTCTAGCTATATTATTAGCTGTAAAATATGGCTATTAGTAATTTGGGTGTTGGGGTAATTACAATAAATCTATATAATGGTGCATGTAAGCACCATTAATACCACTTTTGAGTAAATAATATTTAACTATAATATGCATTTACCAAAAAATAATTGGTAGTGAGAAGTCTACATGGATTTAACATCAACAAAACAAGATGGAATTTTTTAATAGTTAGAAGGCTGCATGGATTTAGTGTCAACAAAACAAAATTTCATATGGTAATTTTTGGAATTTGTAATTGTAGATTTACCTAAACAAAATGGAATTTTGTAATAGTTAAAAGATTTCTTTGATTCAGCTTCAACAAAACAAAATGACATTTTGTAATGTTTTGAGTTTTTTAATTGTAGCTTCAGTGAAACAAAATGACATTTTGTAATAGTCAAAAGATTGGAATTTGTAATTGTATCTTCAACAAAACAAATTGACATTTTGTAATAATCAGAAGATTGTTTGGAATTTTGTAATTATAGATTTAACAAAACAAAATGTGTCAATGGAAAAATGACTGAAATTAGTTGGCTCATATGACTAAAATTAGTTGGCTCATAGCCATATTTGTTAGGCATGCTTAGTTCACAAAGTATCCTTTTCAAATTTTGTCCTTGATCAAGTTGTTCAACTTAAGTCACACATTTTCATTCCCCTATAATGGCTCTAAAAATGAGAAATGGGGGTAATTACGGGCAGGGTCTGAGTTCAAGGATGTTAAATGCAATATCCAGGTCAGGGGGTTCTTCTTAGAAAGATTCAAAAGGTTCATGTTATGTGAGTTTAAGGCTCATGTTATTAGGCACGACTATAATTGTCCTTTCATGTATCATTGACTTGTTCCATTATACCCGTGAAACACTATGATGATGTTTCACTTATGAATGTGTTTGACAACAACTATTTACCTCCTCTTCTCCATTACTACTTTATCT
>APFE031218007.1:20306-42705 GCA_000404065.3 Pinus taeda
AGAGAAATTTATGATGATTTTCCCAAGGTCACTTGTTTGGGATGTAATTCAGGAGCCTTCAAACACCCTAACTTCCATGGATGATATCTCCAAAACTAGTAAGACAAGACCTAAAATTTGCACCCAAGGAACATTGAGATTTCGGCTCAAATGGGTTTTTTTTTTTAGCATTTGAAACATCGCAAAAAGAAAGTTATAGTGAAAATTCCACGATGGCCTGTTTTGGAGCAACGAACCCCTAGAATCCAAACCTCTGATACCAAATGTTATGAAACCAACTCACAAAAAGATAGAAAAGATAAATCAACGACTTAGAAATCAGCCTCTTTGAGGGGAAACCTCCTTTACATTACACAAGCGAACAATTTTTAGATGATACAAATGAAAAAACCTCCTTTTTATATATAAGAGTCTAAGGGGTCACAATATAATTGAAGGCGACATAAAAATAATAATATAAGGGCACAAAAATAACACTAGTGGGCTTCTATGGGGCACAATAATAACAATATGGGGACAATAGGGGCACAACAATAAAAATAAGGGTTACAATGACAATAGTAATGGGGGAATCACTAGTAATATAGGGACCTAACATGTAACCGCAAGGAATGTTATTTAATAATAGTTCGAAGGGATTCCTATTATCTTTATGTGCTCCTTCTCTTTCTCTATTTGTAGTTTTTCTCTTTACCATAGGTTCTTATTTATTAGAAAATAACATAGAAAGGAGTTAGCACTACCCTCCCTCATTAATTTCCCTCACCTCATCCCTAGTGATGAGTAAAGTCGATAATATGTATATAATATGTATACAGGGGTATCATGGTATTAGTGAGAGAAAAAGAAGTTTGTTTCATTGATCTAGAAAAAGAAGACTCAAATAAACAATTTTTTTGGTTTAAAATATCAAAAAATCGAAGTCACATTAGAATTGCAGCATGCTATTTTGCGTCGCAAGTTTCAAAAATATAAAAAAGTAGAGGGTTTGACCACAAATATCCTTTTGCAGCCCTAAAAGCAGATACTGCAACATAGTCTCAGCTAGGTGAAGTCCTTATAGTGGGTGATTTCAATGCTAGGACTACAAGTGAGAAAGCTAGCATTATTTGTTGTAAATAAGACTACAACCTTATCTGGCTTACAGAAGAGTGGGAAAGAATTCTAGAGGAAAAAGGTTGCAATCTCTTTGGTGAAAAATTGCTTACTCTATGTGGGCCTTTCGATTTAGTCATTTGTAATGGTTTGACTAGGTGGAAAAAGTCTGATAATTTCACTTGCAATACTTAAAATGGAGCAAGTGTAGTAGATTATGTAATATGCTCTCATAGTTTGTGTGAGAAAATGGAGGAAGTTTTGATTGGAGAGCAAATTTGGGACTTAAAATCACATCACAAGTCAATTTATTTAAGTTTCTCTTGGACCAGAAAGAAGCAGTTAGGGTCAAAAAGTTAGTGTGTTCAACAAAATATCCCAAAGGGCAGAATTCTATTGACTCCAAAAAATTATAATACCTTCAAAATAATGTTAGAGAGGCTCTTTGAGAAGGAGAAAATCTCATTTCACGGCCTTCATAATCATGAATTAACACATTTAGTTCAAAATGCACTTGCAGAGTGCAAAAGAGCAACAATTAAGAAGTCTTAAACAAATTGCTTTCTGGTTAATGCTTGGTTTGACAAGGAATGAAAAAAGGGAAGGCAAATGTGGAAAGAGTCAAATAAGGATAACATAAATCTCAAAGCTTACAAGCATATATTAAGAAAGAAAAAGGTTGATTTCATGGTTTCGAGGAGAGAAGAACTAATCTTCCTTGGGAAAAATAACCCCAAATTATTTTGGAAGGAGCTCCAATCGAGAAAGGTGCAAACTGGAAACAACATTACAACTTCTAAATGGTTCGACTATGCAAGACAACTTTATGAGCAGGATCCCAAGGTTTCCCCTCCTCCCTTGGTCAACACTGATTAAAACTCTTCATAGTGTAAGAGGTAGAGATGGGTATCAAGAAGTTGGGTGTTGGAAAAGAAAAAGACTTAGCTGAAATCCAAGCAAAGTATCTAAAGTGGGGCTTAAAATTTTTGCACCTCCCATTACAAAAAAATTCAACAATATCATACAACAGGGATTCCCCTGAGATTGGACAAATAGTTTGGCACTACCTCTTTTCAATAGTGGTGACATCAATAATCCCTCCAACTATAGGACCATAATAATAAACTCCTTGTTTGCAAATTTATTTGGAAGCATGCTATAAAATAAATCAACAAGTGGGCAGAGGAAAGAGATAAGTGTGCTAAAGGGAAAGTAGGTTTTAGACCTAAAAATTCCATAGTTGATAATGGTATAACTTCAAGGCACATCATTGAAACAATTTTAGAGAAAAAGAAAGAAGCCTTTTGTTTCTTTGTTGATCTCAGAAAATCCTTTGACACCGTTCCTAGGGATAAGCTTTGGCACAAAATGGAGGAACTTGGGGTTCCAAGGCATTTGAGAGAAGTTGTGCATAAGCTGTACGAAGAGGTGAAAGTCAAAATTAGAACTTCAACAGACATTTATGAAATTTTTAGAAGTGATATCGGGGTCAAGCAAGGTTGCCCATTGTCTCCTACACTTTTTGGTTTCTATATCGACAAGATTGAAGAGTGGCTAAATTCGCAAGTGGGTGACAGTATCCATTTTGGCAAGTTCATTATCAGGCTTATTTTGTATGCAGATGACCTTATTCTGACTGCTAAATCTACTCTTGGTTTGCAAGAACACTTATTTTCCCTTGAGAAATTTTATAGAAGGGTGGGGATGCAAGTCAATATTATCAAAACAAAAGTAGTGGTTTTCTCTAACAAAAGAAAGCATAACCATCATAAGTTCTACTTCCTAGGCAACATTCTGAAAGAAGTTACAGAATACAAATACCTCGGAATTGACTTCAACAAAAATCTAAGTTGGGATGATTGTAGAAAGAAACGATATATTGGGGGGTTGGAAAGCATTTTATGCTTTTCAAAATAGGTGTAGAGAGGTAGAGTTATGGGACTCAACAACGACTCTAACTCTTTTTGGGATTTTAGTGATTCTGATGATTCTCCAGGGTTGTGAATTGTGGGCCAGCAATATATCCGAGATGCAGTGGAAACAAATTGAGAAAATCCAGAAGTGTTTGGTTACAAACAAGTTCAAAATTAAAAGTGCATTTCCTTATGATGTTTGTTGGAAATATTGTCATTGATGGAAAAGGAGCATTGAAGGAATGCAAGGAGAAACAACAATGCAAGGAGCAGAAAGAAGCAGCAAGGCAAGGAGCAACAACAAGGCAAGGAGTAGCAAGGAGTAGCAAGGCAAGGAGCAGCAACAATTCAAGGAGCAATAAGCAGAGAAAGAAGGCAAAGGAGCAGAAGAAGGAAGAGGAGTTGTGATACATTGAAATGTTTTGATAATGTTCAAGAGATTGCTATATTGAAGAATTTGTTGTGATGTAAAATTGTTGATTGATTTGAATTGTTGTGATGCAAAGGCAAGACTCCAAGGCAAAGGAAAAGATGTTGCAATGCATTAATGATAAATATTGTTATTTGATATTTCCATTAGGTTTATGTATTTAATCGTTACTTGTGGATGAAACTATTATTAGATGGATATTTATTTTTGTGCTCTAATATTCAAGATATGAAGAGTTTGGAAACAAATGAGTGGAAGGCAAAGAGTCAATCCTATTCACTTCATATTCCTATGTGGGATACAAACAGCCAACAATCTATCTTTATAAAATATGTGATTTTGGAAGGCATTGAGAGGGTAGAGGATGGGAGAATGTGAGGGAGTTGATTGAGCTATTATGTAATAGTTACCTAACATTTATGAAGTTGATGTGAAGCAGATTTGAATGGAAGAAGATGCAAAAATGAAGTGGAGATATACAAAAATTATGACGAGGTAAACCATTGTTAATTCTCGTTTGCATTAGGAGATGGTAGTCTCCTTTCAAGTAGTGGCTTGATAAACATTAGTTTGGAGCCTCATGTGGGTTGTAGCCTATAGAAAACATATGGGAGTTAGAGCTTCCTTGCAGCTTGCAGAAAATTGAGGTAGCAGGCTCCTATAGGTTGGAGCCTACAGAAAATCAAATGTAATAAGGAGTAGGAGCTTGCCTTTACATCAAAACAATAATAAAATCGTGGTTCTCTCCCTTTATGGATTTCCACATATATCTAGAGTCAATATGTGATGTTATTATGTGTTCATGTGATGTTCTGGTTTGCTTATTACTTTTTATTCACATATTCAATATTGGTCATTATTTGGTAAGTTTCTCATGTAATGTTTCAATTAATGAGTTTAATGAGAAGAAGTTTAATGCCCATGAGTATGCTAAGCTGATTCATCCTCCCCCCCTTAGTTTAGTCAAGTTTTCATCCATTTGGTATCAAATTTGGTTCCTTTTGTATAAGCATAACAACTAATCATGGATTGTCAAAGTGTGTCTGTGCTTAGTACATCAAACTGCAAGAAAATGTAGGCACAAGGAGGAAACTAACTAAGGTATGGAAGAGGAAGAATAAATAACAAATAGTGACCTAGCTTAGTCTCAGGGGGAGCTACTCTAGAAAGCAAGGCAGTCATTCATTCAATATTAGAGGAGCAAAATCAGCCCAGGGGGAGAGTGGCAACATCATGAGGAAAAACTTGTTGCATTATAAATTTTATAGTAGCCTTGGTTGGGAAATTGGCATTAAATAGCAAGTTTTGTTTGCAGATTCTCTTCTATTTCAAAGGCCATAAGAAAGCATCACCAAAAATGTCATGATAGAGATAAGCAATTTGAGAAGATAAGTGGTGTATCTAACTTTCACCCCGTAGAAATTTAGCCAAACTTGCAATACCTGCGCAATATTTCAATTTCAAAGAAATGAGTGTAATATATTTAATGCAACGCAGAGATATGAATATTCAGTAGTGAATACAATTTACAATTCAAAGGAGGAATGGCAAACAACTGGAATGGGAATTTGATCATGAATCGAATTATATTTGCTCTCAATTCTCCATAATGAACGCATCTTCTACATAGTAACTGTGCTAAAAATGGGAGCAACAAAGATTTCTCTTGGATACCATGTGCCTCTCATGGCAAGGATGATAGTGTCTTCAAAGGGACACAACAGTACCATGTGCCTCTCATGGCAAGGATGATAGTGTCTTCAAAGGGACACAACAGTCAAAGTGTGCGCAAAAAGACTCTGCACTCCATCCAACAAAATTTTTGGAAATAGTGGCAGACCACTTCGAGATAAGGGAGAATCTTTTTAATGCGTACTAACACTAGAACATTCAACGGGCAGCTACTGATATAATAGATATAATGCAGAAACTAAACAATCCTTATTACAGTGGATACACGGATATTTCTTCACCACCATTTGCAACATCCAAGACATTCAGCACTGAAAACATCACGTTATGAGCATCCTAGCTTCTTTTCCCACTGCCCCTGGTGGTGACATCCTCTCCCGCAACCTCCCTATTGCAGAGCGTAGATTTCTCACATATTAGAGGTTTCAGGCTAACACTAGAACATTCAACGGGCATCTACTGATAATAGATATAATGCAGAAACTAAACAATCCTTATTACAGTGGATACACGGATACTTCTTCACCACCATTTGCAACATCCAAGACATTCAGCACTGAAAACATCACGTTATGAGCATCCTAGCTTCTTTTCCCACTGCCCCTGGTGGTGACATCCTCTCCCGCAACCTCCATACTGCAGAGCGTAGATTTCTCACATATTAGAGGTTTCAGGCTTTCTTTCATCGCATAGGTGAAGGTTTGGACTTCCTAGCTTTTGAACGAAAGGTCAAGGGTTTAATATTAGGAGCCGTGCTTTCTCGTGCTCAATTTTGTTAAAATCGAAGTGCTGTCATCATGAGTGTCGATTATTATAACATTTTGAATGTGGGGAAGAATGCCAGCGACGATTATTTGAAGAAGGCTCATAGAAAATTGGCCATGAAATGGAACCCTAACAAAACGCCAACAAGAAGAAGGAAGCCGAAGCAAAATTCAAACAAATTTCAGAAGGTTATGATGTGTTGAGTGATCAACAGAAACGCGTGATTTATGATCAACATGGTGAAGAGGGTTTGAAAGGGAAGGTTACGCCGCCAAGTGCAGGAGGTTCTTTAACATTTTCAAAAGGATCTGGACCATTCAATTTTAATCTAAGGAATGCAGAGAACATATTTGCAGAGTTTTTCAGTTCCAACCACCCCTTTTCGATGGGTAGGGGTTTCGGGTTAGGCGGGGTACATTCAGATCATCACGATTTTCGGATACATGTTCTGTGGGTTTGGGCCAACAGAAAGTGTTTCCAGGTCCTCCTATAACGAGAGATCTCAGTCCCGACCTCGGAAGGCCCCGACCGTTGAAAATAAATTACCTTGCACACTCGAAGAGCTTTACAACGGTTCTACCAAGAAGATGAAAATTTCTACAAATATTGTCGATGTCAGTGGTAAAGCTACGTCTGTTGAGGAACATTTCATATCTCCTGCGGTATCCGTCTGACAGTCTAGCGTTTGAAGCGTTATAATGGAACCATCAATCTGGAGCATTCAAATTTGTGTTATGAACATCATTTATTGCCTGACCTCGACCTGGAGCGTTTAAATTTATGGACAACGTGTATTCTGCAGTATGGAATCATGTTTCTGAAGATCTGTAGTGTGGAGTCTTAATCTCTAAGGCTTGGAGCATGGAGTTGTATTTGCAAGCTGAAGTCATGATTGCACTGTGGAGCCTATTGCGTATGACTAGCATTCGAATCATTCATTTTAATTGGTAACTGATATCGTTGAGAGGGCACAACGAGGATGGAGGCATGATTACAGGAGCGTTACAAGTATTATGATGGAAGTTATCACCAGGTGCAGCGTTACTGCAACGTTAATGTATTATTATTATTGCAGTGTTATTATCAATCATGGCATCGACAACGTACAAAAAGTTCTCAGAATTCATCATGGATTAGATGGAGAAAGTTGTTATATATAATTTATTTGTGCAAAGATTTGTACAATGTATGGTTATGTTGCTTCATGATGGTTCATAATATATTGTACAATGATGGAAGTTATGACCAGGTGCAGCGTTACTGGTGATAACGTTGCACTAACGCTGCACCGGGTGAAATGTTCAAGAATCCCTAGCAGCTAGAAGTCGGCGTGATTTCGCTTTGATATATTTAATTTAATCAGAGTACTTCATGGGACGCCTGTCGGGATAAATGTGGGTCTCTTCCTCTAATCTGACCGGTGATCTATTCCAGTTGACACTTTCTTCCAGCGACCTGACAGGGACTGTAACATAGTCGACATTAGAATTACCAATGTCACTTAAAGCAGTCATATTATCGGTGGTTTCCTCTTCAGCGGCAGATCCCGCCCGAGGGTTTTGCTGCGATTTCCGGCAACTTTCGCAGGGAGTAGTCTACCCAGGCGGTAGAATGGCCCGGATTCCGTCACCGGCCGGAAAAACCTCCGGCTCCGGCCACCGGCCATTTCTCCGCCCTCCGCTGCCTCTGCCCAGCTCCGCCCCTCCGCGGCCTCTGCCCAGCACCACCGCCCTCCGCATTAATGTGGACGACTGACACGTTCGGATTTCGAACTATTCAATGCATCGTGCCGGATTTTCAAACCGAGCAGTGGCGCACCATGGATTTTCTTCATAGCTCCTCAATCAATTTTTCCTCCGTCCCCAAAAATTCAAATTCTGTCTCCGCGCGCGCCAAAGATTTCAAACAGAAAATTTTGAAATGAGTCCATGGTACAGGATGGACTAAAACAGAAAGCTCTGCTAAAAATCAGGAAAAGCAGACAGGTAAAGGTGGTTTGAAGGTGTGTAGCCATGGAAACTTGGGAATCAGATATTATATTTTAGCAAGACGATAAACATCATGGGAATCCCATGCTTGTGTTCTGAAGGGGGATAATGACAAGCGGGGTGCTAAGACTGCTGTTTCTATGGTTATTAGTCATACAGAGAGGCGTCTGCATCAAATGATGTTCGCTGATCGTGACTATGAAAGAGCACATAATGGTGGTGCAGAGCCCAGAAGTGATCAACGCAGGCCTGTCGTAACTCTGCAGAACTGTGTCGAGAAAGGTTATTCAGTTGTTAATGTCAAGTGCAAAGACCGACCAAAGCTTCTGTTTGACACTGTATGCACTTTAACCGACATGCAATATGTAGTTTTTCATGGCACCGTTGATGCCGAAGGACCTGATGCTTATCAGGTATATATTTTGAGACTGCATTTCCATAAGTATTATACAGTTTTACCCTTATTTCTCTTTACTCTAGTGATTGGACTTTATGCCTCTGTTTTTTGGATGTGAAGGAGTATTACATCAGACATATAGATTGTTGCCCAGTGAACTCAGAAGCAGAAAGGCGGCGAGTAATCCATTGTTTGGAGGCAGCCATAGAGAGAAGGGTCCCTGAGGTATGTCACATTATTCATATAAGCATTTTAAAATCATAGGGACATATTCTGAGATTTTGGGGATACATACTCACAGAGAGACAAATAGATAGACAGATGGATAGATGGATAGGTATATACATACAGATAGACAAACAGATAGACAGATGGATAGATGGATAGGTATATACACACAGATAGACAAGGGATATACACACTGACTGACATATAGATATACAGATACATGAATTGTGGGCTTTTTAGGTGGGTTCCGTTGAATTGTTTGACAAACTGAGCATATGGCTTGTTGGTGATGAGAAGTGTTTGATGTGATCCACTCTGCAGGGGCTGAGACTTGAATTATGCAGTGGTGATCGTGTTGGTCTTCTCTCTGATGTCACGCGGATATTTCGTGAAAATGGGCTGTCAATCACTGGAGCAGAAGTCAGCACCAGGGGGGATAAAGCATTGAATGTCTTCTATGTTACAGATGCAGCAGGAAATCCTGTAAATGCCAAAACTATTGAAGCAGTTCGCAGTGAAATTGGGCAGACAATACTCCAAGTGAAAGAAAGCTCTATATATTCGAAATCTCCTCCCGAGGAGACTGGTGGCAAGTTTTCACTGGGTAACCTCTTCAGGTCCAGCTCTGAGCGCTTCCTCCACAATCTAGGGTTTATAAAATCTCCCTTGTAATTGGTGTAGCAGGCAGGCAGCTCTGTTTCATGCTCTAGATTTCCTGGAGTCCAATTAACAGAGATATCTTTTGAAGCCTTACTTTAAAGGGAAACATTCAATTCCCTGGGGCTTGGGTTCAGACCTCCCATTGACTGTTTGTTGCCTGATTGACCATGGAAGGAAAGGAATCGGCTACGCTGACGAATAGCGGTGTATACGAAACTCATTTGTACAGCTTTCACTGTGAGCTTGTTGAGTGTGGCTGCATTTAGCTTAAACTTGTAATCATATGTAAATTGACATCAAACTGGTTCTCATAGAAAGAAAAAATGTACATAACTTGCACACAACTATTTCACCATTTCTGAAATTGGCTCTGGACATTGGTTTCCCTGTTACTCAAGTTTTAGTACATGTTTACTTGATATCAGTTCCTCTTGTGAGATATTTTTTTCTCATTCTAGGAGAAAATGTAGCTAAGTTGTCACTGTATTTTCCTTTATGAAATTTTGTATCTAGATGAGTATTAAACGTTCTTGAGTGGGAGCATGTTTTTGATATCTGATACTATTTCTCTCTGCAAACCATAGTCACTCCATATGATGACTTAAAATTAGAAATTCCAAATACCTTTTGTTTTAGGTTCTCAGACATGTAATTTTTTTGGGTGGGTGTATTGAAACTGGAGGATTAGTAAAATTCGGAAGACTTATATTAATAAAATCTGTGCTGTGGCATAACAGGTACACCATGAGAATACAATAATGAGTTTCAACCAGTGGGAGCAACTCCAAATTCTTGTTTGATTTGTTTATAAATAATTTTTTCCATTGCCAGAGGGACCCTAAGGCAAACAGACTACATATCCAGATGAGCAATGTGCATTCTACACATCCCAGTATGGGTGAGATCTATATACATAACTAACCTGGGAGAAAATTCACTTCCCATATTAAATGGAAAACAATAAAAAAAACCAACAAAAAAATACAGATTCATCTCAACCCTGCATAATTTAACTGTCAACAGGCTCGTGGATAGGTTGCTTTTAATTTTAAATGGACCCATTTCTGATAGTTATATAAACCTAATAGTAAATACTTAGTATGATAAGCGAGCGTGTGTGGGTGGTAGATTTTTGGATGGTACAGTAAAATTTGTGCTCATGTTTTTCAATGGAAAAACTGGCAAAAATTATTAAACATGATGGGATTTTTTCTTTTATATGTAAAAAAAGCAATTATAATAAACAAATCAAGATAGTTATGGGATCAGAATCTCAAATCAAGATAGTTATGGGATCACTGGGAGTTATAGTCCACTGGAGAATGAGGACCGAGCTAGTAAGACGAGCTATTTGGGCCTTCTGCAACAAGCTATGTGCCATGCTGGAATATTTTATATTCCATGTCAGTTTAGACCTGAATGTCTGTGAAATCTCAACTCTCTTTGAATTGTTGGATTTTATAGAAACCATATAAATGGTTTTGTAATTAAATGGGATTGTTTGAAATTTACTGATTAATTTGGTTTTGTAATTATATGAAATAGCCTGAAATTTACTGATTAATGAATTATTGTCCAGAGAAAGCCTGTTATTTTCCCTGTTATTATCACCTCAGGCTTTGGGTTTTTTGTTAGCATGGTGGGATGTATTATGTGATATATTAGTTTTGGAATCCAATGTGTGTTGCTTTAAAACCTTTTGTGAAGCATTGGATTTCATTATTTGAAACTCAAGGACAAATATGAAGTCTTGTCTAGAGAAAAACCTGTTATTTCCCCTCATTATCCTTTAGTTCTCTTGTTAATCTGTATATTATATATGTTGCCTTCAAATTTAACCATTTTAGAGATGAAGTGAACAGGGTATGTTCTGATCTAGTTTTCAAGGCTGTATGCAAAAATGAGTAGCAGACTTTAATTTATATATCAAACGACTTCCATACTTCCCTTAATCAAAAGCCCAAGTGGTCTGCAAAACTAGAGATATGAATTCCCTCTAACCACCTTGCATTGTTCAAAACGTAAAGATAAGCTTCATTCTTAAGACAAGGAGCAAACATTTTCACTCAACCTGTTTTAATCAAACCAATGAAATTGTTATCATAACTGTCAAATAATTCAACTCCAGTCAACAACCTTCTCATTCACTCTGCAAGACGTCCAGTCATGGATACCTTGTTAAATAATTCAACTCCAGTCAACAACCTTCTCATTCACTCTGCAAGACGTCCAGTCATGGATACCTTGTTAAATTGCTTCCAGGGTCCGATACCATTCTTTTATTTAATTCGCCTCAGACTTATCACTGAGATGACATGCCCTAACTGTATCATGGAACTTCTGAGGTGGCCGACTTATGAGGGACAAAATGTCTATTCCTTGTCGTGGCAAAGGAATAAATATAGATCCAAAAATATCTAATCACATGGTGCTTGCTATGGGTGTGCTTTGAATCTCCTCTAGGGTAACTGCAACAAGAAATTCATCAATCCTGCAATCAACATATGTTAAATCTTGGAGAAGTTTCCTAGCACTCGTTTTTTCCCCTTGGTCTTTAAAAGATTGTCCATGGTAATCATGGAAGTGGCAAAGTTACATGAATACATTTTCGTTTTCTCCCCTTGGTCTTTAAAAGATTGTCCATGGTAATCATGGAAGTGGCAAAGTTACATGAATACATTTACTGGCCCAGCATGCATGCTGGGGAGTTTCAGATCTAGCTCAATGATACATTTAGCATTACGAGCTAAACCAAATACATTGTTGATTATACTAGAATAAATTGTTTATTTTGAACAATTTGGAGAGCCCTCGAAAGTTAGTGCCTTTGATGAGATTAGAATGACAAAAAAATGAGTGATCTTAATATTACATCTTGGCAATAATCCTGTTTTGCTAACATGCTGTTTGGTGGACTTAGAAGTCTCCCTATTTGGATGAGTGAGGAATGAAATGTAACTTTCAAAGAAATTGCCATTTCAGCAATAACTAGATTTAATGATTGGTTGTGTTGTTGAATATAATTGGCAAATCTTGAAATATCATCAATGATGTTTATCGTCTTGCTAATATTGTTGTTCATCTCTGATTCCCAAGTTCTCCAAGTCATGGTTGTGAGTGTTTGTATCTTTTCATGTTCTCTATTTTCCACATTTTACATATTTCATACATAAAATAATAACCTAATAAATCCAACAATATAAGCAAAAATAACCTTCGTATTATAGATTTTAGAATTTCAAGTATAATTTTATCAGATTTATTATGATGAATTGTCCAGTGGAATAGCCATGGCTATTTATAGATCAATGGGCTTGAAACCACCAATGGTAAAACCAATTATAAAATATTTCTGACTTCTTTAAGTGTACTTTTAAAGAAGTAAAAATGATTTTTCACTTTTCTATTGTTATGCCATTTTCACTTTTTACATTTTCACATGCACCCTTTTTTTATTATACTTTCAAAGTTTTGTATATTTCTTACAACTGTCATATATCTTATTTAACATCAATGAGAATATGTTCAACATCTATAACAAACCAAATACACTTTCCCCAACATCAGTGTTCCAGATAAACATTTCTTGAATATCCAGATTTGGCAGATGCAGATACATTTACCCAACTCAAGCATTGATCTTACAAATGCAAATACATTTACCAAACAAATCCTGCAAACTTAAACTGAAGACAAACAGAACAAATCCTCAAAATATTGAATAAGAACAGAACCTCATTATGCAGATCTTCCAAATTCAAAATGAAATTGAAGACTAGCTTAACAAATCCAGACTTATTTTGAATTCACATACAAAGCTTTTACAATAGTATAGTTTTGATTATCTAAGAAAATCTAATTAACATAACATATGGAATTGCAAACTCTAAGTGAAAGTATATTACTTTAAATTAATAATTAACCCAAAACATCAAACAAAATAACAGATTATTTTGTTAAAGTTAAAACATTGGAAAAGCCAGAAGATAGTTCGTTGTTTTGTTATTCTATAGAATCAAGTTTCTTAACCCTTTTACCAAACACGTTGACTCAATTTTTGACATAAAAAACTCAATCCCATGGTATAAAATATAATATCTGAACAACAATATAAATTCCCCCAAATCTGTACTAAATTTTAATAAATAAATTAGAGTGAATCACACATTTCTATGTCACCCACCGTTTAAACAACTGATAAATTTAAAAAGTCAATGGGTTGTCTAATCAGCCTACGATTACAAAGTGAATTTTCTTGATTTCTTTAGTATGAAACAATGGCACACAAATTTCTATATTACACTTCTTTAATCAAACAATTAATTTAGAAAGTCAATGGTTTGTCTAATCAGAATCTATGATCCCATAACTATCTTGATTTGAGATCCTGATCCCATAACTATCTTGATTGGTTTATTATAATTGCTTTTTTTACAAAAAAATCCCATCATGTTTAATAATTTTTGCCAGTTTTTCCATTGAAAAACATGAGCACAAATTTTACTGTACCATCCAAAAATCTACCACCCACACACGCTCGCTTATCATACTAAGTATTTACTATTAGGTTTATATAACTATCAGAAATGGGTCCATTTAAAATTAAAAGCAACCTATCCACGAGCCTGTTTACCGTTAAATTATGCAGGGTTGAGATGAATCTGTATTTTTTTGTTGGTTTTTTTTATTGTTTTCCATTTAATATGGGAAGTGAATTTTCTCCCAGGTTAGTTATGTATATAGATCTCACCCACACTGGGATGTGTAGAATGCACATTGCTCATCTGGATATGTATTCTGTTTGCCTTCGGGTCCCTTTGGCAATGGAAAAAAATATTTATAAACAAATCAAACAAGAATTTGGAGTTGCTCCCACTGGTTGAAACTCATTATTGTATTCTCATGGTGTACCTGTTATGCTACAGCATAGATTTTATTAATATAAGTCTTCCGAATTTTACTAATCCTCCAGTTTCAATACACCCACCCAAAAAAATTACATGTCTGAGAACCTAAAACAAAAGGTATTTGGAATTTCTAATTTTAAGTCATCATATGGAGTGACTATGGTTTGCAGAGAGAAATAGTATCAGATATCAAAAACATGCTCCCACTCAAGAACGTTTAATACTCATCTAGATACAAAATTTCATAAAGGAAAATACAGTGACAACTTAGCTACATTTTCTCCTAGAATGAGAAAAAAAATATCTCACAAGAGGAACTGATATCAAGTAAACATGTACTAAAACTTGAGTAACAGGGAAACCAATGTCCAGAGCCAATTTCAGAAATGGTGAAATATTTGTGTGCAAGTTATGTACATTTTTTCTTTCTATGAGAACCAGTTTGATGTCAATTTACATATGATTACAAGTTTAAGCTAAATGCAGCCACACTTAACAAGCTCACAGTGAAAGTTGTACAAATGAGTCTCGTATACACCGCTATTCGTCAGCATAGCCGATTCCTTTCCTTCCATGGTCAATCAGGCAACAAACAGTCAATGGGAGGTCTGAACCCAAGCCCCAGGGAATTGAATGTTTCCCTTTAAAGTAAGGCTTCAAAAGATATCTCTGTTAATTGGACTCCAGGAAATCTAGAGCATGAAACAGAGCTGCCTGCCTGCTACACCAATTACGAGGGAGATTTTATAAACCCTAGATTGTGGAGGAAGCGCTCAGAGCTGGACCTGAAGAGGTTACCCAGTGAAAACTTGCCACCAGTCTCCTCGGGAGGAGATTTCGAATATATAGAGCTTTCTTTCACTTGGAGTATTGTTTGCCCAATTTCACTGCGAACTGCTTCAATAGTTTTGACATTTACAGGATTTCCTGCTGCATCTGTAACATAGAAGACATTCAATGCTTTATCCCCCCTGGTGCTGACTTCTGCTCCAGTGACTGACAGCCCATTTTCACGAAATATCCGCGTGACATCAGAGAGAAGACCAACACGATCACCACTGCATAATTCAAGTCTCAGCCCCTGCAGATTGGATCACATCAAACACTTCTCATCACCAACAAGCCATATGCTCAGTTTGTCAAACAATTCAACGGAACCCACCGAAAAAGCCCACAATTCATGTATCTGTATATCTATATGTCAGTCAGTGAGTATATCCCTTGTCTATCTGTGTGTATATACCTATCCATCTATCCATCTGTCTGTCTCTCTGTGAGTATGTATCCCCAGAATCTCAGAATATGTCCCTATAATTTTAAAATGCTTATATGAATAATGTGACATACCTCAGGGACCCTTCTCTATATTGCGGCCTCCAAACAATGGATTACTCGCCGCCTTTCTGCTTCTGAGTTCACTGGGCAACAATCTATATGTCTGATGTAATACTCCTTCACATCCAAAAAACAGAGGCATAAAGTCCAATCACTAGAGTAAAGAGAAATAAGGGTAAAACTGTATAATACTTATGGAAATGCAGTCTCAAAATATATAACAGATAAGCATCAGGTCCTTCGGCATCAACGGTGCCATGAAAAACTACATATTGCATGTCGGTTAAAGTGCATACAGTGTCAAACAGAAGCTTTGGTCGGTCTTTGCACTTGACATGAACAACTGAATAACCTTTCTCGACACAGTTCTGCAGAGTTACGACAGGCCTGCGTTGATCACTTCTGGGCTCTGCACCACCATTATGTGCTCTTTCATAGTCACGATCAGCGAACATCATTTGATGCAGACGCCTCTCTGTATGACTAATAACCATAGAAACAGCAGTCTTAGCACCCCGCTTGTCATGTCATTATCCCCCTTCAGAAAACAAGCATGGGATTCCCATGATGTTTATCGTCTTGCTAAAATATAATATCTGATTCCCAAGTTTCCATGGCTACACACCTTCAAACCACCTTTACCTGTCTGCTTTCCCTGATTTTTAGCAGAGCTTTCTGTTTTAGTCCATCCTGTACCATGGACTCATTTCAAAATTTTCTGTTTGAAATCTTTGGCGCGCGCAGAGACAGAATTTGAATTTTTGGGGACGGAGGAAAAATTGATTGCGGAGCTATGAAGAAAATCCATGGTGCGCCACTGCTCGGTTTGAAAATCCGGCACGACGCATTGAATAGTTCGAAATCCGAACGTGTCAGTCGTCCACATTAATGCGGAGGGCGGTGGTGCTGGGCAGAGGCCGCGGAGGGGCGGAGCTGGGCAGAGGCAGCGGAGGGCGGAGAAATGACCGGCGGCCGGAGCCGGAGGTTTTTCCGGCCGGTGACGGAATCCGGGCCATTCTACCGCCTGGGTAGACTACTCCCTTTCGCAGGGCATGCACACGAGTGGAGTAACATAATCTTCAGATTTTGCAGGACTCAGGCTTGGACTGGTACTCAGAGCAGTGGGCTGCTTCTGCTTCTTTACTTTCGGAGGGCGCATTTTCATGATTAGGTTTATGAAAATTGCTGCTTTCCTTTGGCGAATCTGCAATGACTAATTTCCCTTTGGAAATTGGCACCTTCCGCTGCCCTGCATTGCCCCTTTTCTGGTGTCAGCGCCAATTTCCAAAGGGAAATTAGTCATTGCAGATTCGCCTAAGGAAAGCAGCAATTTTCAGAAACCTAATCGTCGAAATCCGCCCTCTCGGAAAGTAAAGAAGCAGAAGCAGCCCCCTGCTCTGAGTACCAGTCCAATCCTGATTCCTTCAAAATCTGAAGATTATGTTACTCCATGCGTGTACATGCGCTGCGAAAGTGGCCGGAAATCGCAGCAAAACCCTCTGCCGGGATCTGCCGCTGACAAGGAAACCGCTGATAATATGACTGCTGTAACTGACATTGGTAGTTGTAATGTCGACTATACAGCCTCTGTCGGGTCCTGGGAAGAAAGTGTCAACTGGAATAGTCACCCGTCAGATTAGAGAAAGAGAGACACATTTATCCCGACAGGCGTCCCATGAAGTACTCTGATTACATTAATTATAACAAAGCGAAATCTCGGCGACTTCGAGCTGCCAGGGATTCTTGAACATTTCACCACGCGCAGCTTTACTGCAACGAGTTATGACCAGTAATGCTGCACCTGGTGATAACTCCCAGTAAATGGAAAGACCGCACTTAGGATGTTGGTTTGGTGGATATCGCAAGGGTCCAACACCATAGGCATTTTTCTCCATCGACGCATTTCTAATGGGTGTTATAAATATTTAGCGAATTTAATTTTCGTTTTCGTGGAGCAGAACAAGAGAGTTACGACTTTGGCGAAACTAGGTTCGCACACCCCGACGTAGATGTTGCGGAGCTATCTTCACGAACCGCAAGGCTAATTTCCCGCGCCTCTGAATTAAGACTTAACGAATACTCACAGCAAAAATAACAAGATAGGTTTGGAACAACACACTAAAACTTAGTATTCATTTTTTAAACATGAAAAATATATTTACATGAGACTCAGCTGATTCATAAGTAAATAAAAGTTTTACAGTAACTTATGGGCAACACTACACAGTAAAACACAGTAACTATTGTTTTATGGGCCCACCAAAAATTGCTCCACAATTTTCTCCACAGAGACTTGCGCTCTTTTCTTCTTACTCTCCAACCTCTCCACACACAATTTTACGCTCAAAATGAGTTTTACATTCATATTTAACTCAACATAGAATTTTACATTTAATTCATGACACATTGAAATTAATTTTGATGTTGTTGTTGAGTGTGATCAGAGTCACACAGGGGTTTCTGGAGTGTGGGCAAAGTTGTTGAATTAATGCTTGCCCATATCTGTTTACCTAAGTACATAAATTCTTTAAATTCTTTAAATGCCTCTGCTGGGTTTCTGAATGGTTCGCGTTTGACTTCAAACCTTCTCTCTTCACGCTAAGAGGCAACCTGCAAAAATGTCTGACATGTATGGCTGTTGTTGGGCGATTTATTGTGATGGTTGGGATTATTATTTCCAACACTCCCCCTTAATCACAATTGCCACCAATGACAATTCCCAAATAGTTTCTAAGATAAACAAAATTTTCTCCTGCCAATGGCTTTGTGAAAATACCACCAAGTTGTTCCTGTGACATGCAGTGCTGCAACACAATTTCATCATTGTTAATCAACTCTCTAATAAAATGATATTCAGCATCAATATGCTTGGTCCTTTTGTGGAAGACAGAATTCTTTGACAATGCAATTGCTGAGGTGTTGTCGCAGAAAATAATTATCACGCTCTCTTGGTCATGACGAAGATCCCTCAACATCCTTCTCATCCAAACTACCTGACATTCTATTGATGTTGCTGTGACATATTCAACTTCTGTTGTTGACAGTGCACTATTGGTTGCTTCTTTGAGGCCCATGAAATGGATCCGGAACCCAAATGAAAAACATATCCTGACATGCTCTTTCTGTCATCGACACTGCCTGCCCAATCACTGTCAATGTAACCAACCAACCTAAAATCACTAGTTGTTGTGTACAAAACGCCACACTGTTTTGCCCCATTGACATACCTCATAATCCTTTTCGCTGCTTGCCAATGTGTCTCCTTAGGTGTCTCCATGAACCTTGACACCAAACTTACTGCATACATCATATTTGGCCTAATGGCGGTCAGATACATCAGGTAGTCTATCATGCTTTTGTATAATGTCGAATTGACATTGCTGCAGCAATCGTCTTTGCTCAACTTCAACCCTGTGACAGTTGGAGTTGGTGCGGACTCGCTATTCTGCATTTTAAACCTCTCCAAAATTTCTGCCACATACTTTGCTTGAGAGATAAAAATGTCATTTTCTGTTTTCTTCACTTCTATGCCCGGAAAATATCTTAGCAATCCCAAGTCATTCATTACAAACTCACTCTTCATTACTTGTTTAAAATCAGCGATGAGGAAATCATCACTGCCGATAAAGATTAAATCATCTACATATAAGACGACAATGAGAATCTTACCTTCACTCTCTTTGATGTCGAGAGTAGGCTCACCGTCACATTTGTCGAAACCATTGTTCAACAAGTAAGCATCTATCCTGATGCACCATGCGCGCAGTGCTTGCTTCAACCCATAAAGAGCTTTCTTCAACCGATATACTTTGTCTTATTGGCCTTCAATCTCATAATCAAGCGGTTGTGCGACATACACTTCCTCTTTCAGCGCTCCATTCAAGAACGGTGACTTTACGTCCATTTGATACACTGTCCATTTATGTTGCGCGGCAATCGCCACAACTGTGCGCACTGTCTCCACCCGCGCGACTGGCGCGAACTTCTCCGCATAATCTCTTCCATGTTGTTGCTTGTATCCTTTGAAACTAGCCTTGTTTTGTGCCTTTCAATCTTTCCCTCAATGTTACTTTTGGTCTTATAGACCCACTTCACTCCAATAACATGTTTTCCTTTCGGAACACTAACTAACTCCCATGTGTCATTCCTTTCTATTGCTTCTATTTCTTCTTCCATTGCCACAACCCATTTTTCTTCTTTGACTGCATCTTCAAAGTGAATTGGGTCATCTATATGACAAAATAATGCAAATAAGGAATTCAGACCTGCGGTACTATCAACTTCATCTTGCTCATAAATTTCATTTAAATTTCTTAATTTTGGTCTTCTTATGCTTGTTGAAAATGGGCTTGACATGTCACTTGGTGTCGTGCTTTGCGATATGCTTGGAGAAGCACTTGATTAGTTGCGGAAATTGTCTTATTATTTGTTGATGGTGTTGCTTGTTGTCTGCTTTGCTGCACTTGAATAGGAGTAGAGGGAGTCACTGTTGAGGAATTACTTATTGTTGTTAATTCCTCTCTGTCCTCATTTGGTATGCATGGTTTGACATTGATTGTCTTTTCTAAACTTCCATCCCATGCTTCCTCTTCTATGAACTACACATCTCTGCTAATTATGACTTTCTTGGTTAATGGATTGTAGAGTTTGTATGCTTTGGATTCATCGTTGTATCCAACAAATATGCATTTCTCCCCCTTGTTGTCCAACTGCTCTCTTAACTCATCCAAGACATGTGCATAAGCCACACATCCAAAAACTTTCATGTGAGTGACATTTTGTTTTCTTCCACTCCATGCCTCTTCAGGAACAATGTTCTGGACACTTTTGGTTGGACATCTATTCAAGATATATGCTGCACAAGCGACAGCTTCAGCCCAATAGTCATTTGGCAAATGTTTTGCCTTCAACATACTCCTTGCCATCTCCACAATGGTCTTATTCTTCCTTTCTGCCACACCATTTTTCTATGGTGTATATCTTGTTGTAACTTGCTTTTGAATTCCATGCTCCCTGCAAAATCGAAAGAAGTCATTTGAGATGTATTCACCACCTCTGTCAGTCCTAAGGACTTTGATGTAATGCCCGCTTCGCTTTTCAACAAGAGCCGTGTATTGGCGAAAGCGCTCAAACACTTCACTTTTGTTTTAGGAGAAAGACCCATGTCTTCCTTGTGTAGTCATCTATGAAGGTTAGTACATAGTGACTGCCACGAATTAATGGTGTCTACATTGGTCCACATAAATCTGAGTGGACAATCTCCAAAGGTGCCTTTTCCCTCACTAACTTTCCTGCAGGAAATGTCTCTCTATGTTGCTTCCCAAGATACATCCTTCACATTTTCTATCTGGGTTTTCTATGAGTGGTAAACCCTTCACCATGTCTTTCCTATGCAACAAATTCAAACCTCCAAAGTTGAGATGTCCAAATCTCAAGTGCCATAACCAGTTTTCATCTTTTAACTCTGCTTGAAAGTTTACTTGTGTGACAGCTGCCCCTTTTCTTCCATTTTCTTGTGAGTTCATAGATAGGTGTGCTTGTGCACCTTCTTTCTACAAATCTGTTATTATTTTCAGGGGAAACATTCTATTGTCTATCATCTGAACCTTTTCAATCAACTGTCTACTTGAAGGCCTATCCAAAATTGTGCACACATCATTTTTGAAGAATACATTGTAGCCTTTTTGCATGAGTTGTCCAACGCTCATGAGATTATGTTTCAAACTGGGGACAAAGTAAACATCAGAGATGTGTTTCTTCTCCCCCTTCTTTGTGAGGATATTAACTCTTCCTTTACCCATGACATAGAATTTGCTATCAGTCCCTAATGTCACTTCAGATTTCACACTTTCATCTAGATCACAACACATTTCTATGTTTCCTAACATGTGTTTGCTACAACCTGAATCTAGATGCCATTTATCAGTCTGTTTTGCTTATGCTACATTACAAGCTAAAAACATGCTATCATGGTTCTGATTTTCTCTTGTGAAATTTACACTTGGTTTGTTACTAATATCATATTGCTTCTTTCTACATTCATTTGCATAATGACCATACTTCTTACATTAATGACATTGAACATGAGATTTATCGTACCTCTGACCTTGTGCTTGATTTTGGCTTGGGCCTTGACTTGCATTTTGATTGTTGCCCCTTCCATTTGAGCTTGAAGGGCTTCTTCTTCCACCTCTATGTGGGCTTCTTCCTCTTCCTCTAGCATATGATCTTCCTCTGCCTCGACCTTGACCATATGATACTTTTTTCTTGAAGGCATGCTCCAATGAGGAGCTTGTTGCTCTATTCAGTCTATGTTCATGAGAAACCAGTGATGCATTAAGTTCATCCAATGTGAACTGTGAGAGATCCTTTGTCTCTTCTATGGCCACAACAATGGCCTCAAACTTTGTTGTCAGACTTCTCAAAACTTTCTCAACTATGCTTCTTTCCTCAACTGTCTCACCATGAGACCTGATTTGAGTAACCAACCCACTTACATGTGTAAAAAACGAGTCTATATTATCAGACTTTTTCATACAAAGTGTTTCAAAATCTCTCCTCAACATTTGAAGCTTTGTTGTCTTGACTTTTGCCATGCCTTGGTAGACTGTCTCAAGGATGTCCCATGCTTGCTTGGACTTCGTTGCTGCTGCAACCCTTGGGAAAATACTTTCATGAACTAATTGAAAGATATAAAACAAGGCTCTTGAATCCTTATTCCTGTTGTCCCTGTTGGAGAGGTAAATCCCCTCTACGGATAGAGGCGATCCCTACTAGCCCAAAACGGGTCTAGCAACAATCAAACAATGCTATCACGCAAGTTCCTAATTGCAAATAAAAGGTAGGTGATGAAGACCTACTTGAGTTCCAACGCTTTTGTCTGTAGAAGAGACGTCGCCCACGCTCCTTTGCCTTGGCAGGTCACAATCCTCCACTATCCTCGTGAATGGACACCTGCACACAAAGAGAACAACACAAACACAAGCGTG
>APFE031218007.1:69285-82195 GCA_000404065.3 Pinus taeda
AACTATTATTTGACCATTTTTAGTTAATATTTTTGTATAAAAATTTTGATTTTGACATGTTAATTCTAGCAAAAAATGATCAAAACGTTTAGTTTTTTTGTTATATTTATGTTAAAAATGGTTATTTTTATGTCCATTGTTAAAAAATGTTGTTTTTTAGAAACAATTATTTCATGTGGATTGAAAAATTAATTAAGGATGTATAAATATGTAGATCATCTAAAATTCAAACTATCGACTTTCTAATTTAAAAACACAAAACAATAAAAAACCCCCTAAAAAAAAAATTAAGATATAGAACAAGAAAATATGAATAAGATGACGACTTCAAAAACTATCAAATTTAGAAAATAATTTTTCACATTTCACACACTAGAAAATTAAAAGTCAAAAATAGGTCTTTTTAAAAAAAAGGTGTGATGCAGAATACTCACTTTTTAAAATCAGCATGAAAATCACTACCATTCTAAAACTTGATTTCATCCTTGAACATGAAAAAAAATCAAAGTTCCAAAAACCATGTTCTAAAAAAAATATGTGTATTCTGCATCACCACTTTTGAAAATCGGGTCATTTTTTTGCTATCTCTACGAAACGGGTAACAGTATCAGTTCCCGTTTCAAAGTTTACATTATTAAGTGAGAAAGCTAGCATTATTTGTTGTAAATCAGACCGCAACCCTATCTGGTTTACAGAAGAGTGGGAAAGAATTTTAGAGGAAAAAGTTTGCAATCTCTTTGGTGAAAAATTGCTTACTCTATGTGGGCCTTTCGATTTAGTCATTTGTAATGGTTTGACTAGATGGAAAAAGTCTGATAATTTCACTTGCAATACTTAAAATGGAGCAAGTGTAGTAGATTATGTAATATGCTCTCATAGTTTGTGTGAGAAAATGGAGGAAGTTTTGATTGGAGATCAAATTTGGGACTTAAAATCACATCACAAGTCAATTTATTTAAGTTTCTCTTGGACCAAAAAGAAGCAGTTAGGGTAAAAAAGTTAGTGTGTTCAACAAAATATCCCAAAGGGAAAAATTATATTGACTCCAAAAAATTGTAATACCTTCAAAATAATGCTAGAGAGGCTCTTTGAGAAGGAGAAAATCTCATTTCACAGCCTTCATAGTCATGAATTAACACATTTAGTTCAAAATGATCTTGCAGAGTGCAAAAGAGCAACAATTAAGAAGTCTTAAACAAATTGCTTTTCGGTTAATGCTTGGTTTGACAAGGAATGAAAAAAGGAAAGGCGAATGTGGAAAGAGTCAAATAAGGATAACATAAATCTCAAAGCTTACAAGCATATATTAAGAAATAAAAAGATTGATTTCATGGTTTCGAGGAGAGAAGAACTAATCTTCCTTGGGAAAAATAACCCCAAATTATTTTGGAAGGAGCTCCAATCGAGAAAGGTGCAAACTGAAAACAACATTACAACTTCTAAATGGTTCGACTATGCAAGACAACTTTATGAGCAGGATCCCATGGTTGGCCCTCCTCCCTTGGTCAACACTAATAAAAAATTATTCATGGTGTAAGAGGTAGAGATGGGTATCAAGAAGTTGGGTGTTGGAAAAGAAAAAGACTTAGCTGAAATCCAAGCAAAGTATCTAAAGTGGGGCTTAAAATTCTTGCACCTCACATTAAAAAAGATTTCAACAATATCATACAACAGGGATTCCCCACAGATTGGACAAATAGTTTGGCAATACCTCTCTTCAAGAGTGGTGACATCAATAATCCCTCCAATTATAGGACCATAATGATAAACTCCTTGTTTGCAAATTTATTTGGAAGCATGCTATAAAATAAATCAACAAGTGGGCAGAGGAAAGAGATAAGTGTGCTAAAGGGAAAGTAGGTTTTAGACCTAAAAACTCCATAGTTGATAATGGTATAACTTCAAGGCACATCATTGAAAAAATTCAGAGAAAAGGAAAGAAGCCTTTTGTTTCTTTGTTGATTTCAGAAAATCCTTTGACACGGTTCCTATGGATAAGCTTTGGCACAAAATGGAGGAACTTGGGGTTCCAATGCATTTGAGAGAAGCTGTGCATAAGCTGTATGAAGAGGTGAAAGTCAAAATTAGAACTTCAACAGACATTTATGAAATTTTATAAGTGATATCAGGGTCAAGCAAGGTTGCCCATTGTCTCCTACACTTTTTGGTTTCTATATCGACAAGATTGAAGAGTGGCTAAATTCACAAGTGGGTGACGGTATCCATTTTGGCAAGTTCATTATCAGGCTTATTTTGTATGCAAATGACCTTATTCTGATTGCTAAATCTACTTTTGGTTTGCAAGAGCACTTATTTTCCCTTGAGAAATTATGTAGAAGGGTGGGGGTGCTAGTCAATATTATCAAAACAAAAGTAGTGGTTTTCTCTAACAAAAGAAAGCATAACCAGCATAAGTTCTACTTCCTAGGCAGCATTCTGAAAGAAGTTACAGATTACAAATACCTCGGAATTGACTTCAACAAAAATCTAAGCTGGGATGATTGTAGAAAGAAACGAAATATTGGGGGGTTGGAAAGCATTTTATGCTTTTCAAAATAGGTGTAGAGAGGCAGAGTTATGGGACTCAACAACCACTCTAACTCTTTTTGGGATTTTAGTGATTCTGATGATTCTCCAGGGTTGTGAATTGTGGGCCATCAATATATCTGAGATGCAGTGGAAACAGATTGAGAAAATCCAAAAGAGTCTGGTTACAAACAAGTTCAAAATTAAAAGTGCATTTCCTTATGATATTTGTTGGAAATATTGTCATTGATGGAAAAGGAGCATTGAAGGAATGCAAGGAGCAACAACAATGCAAGGAGCAGAAAGAAGCAACAAGGCAAGGAGCAACAACAATGCAAGGAGTAGCAAGAAGTAGCAAGGCAAGGAGTAGCAACAATACAAGGAGCAATAAGCAGAGAAAGAAGAAAAAGGAGCAGAAGAAGGAAGAGGAGTTGTGATACATTGAAATGTTTTGATAAAGTTGCAGAGATTGCTATATTGAAGAATTTGTTGTGATGTAAAATTGTTGATTGATTTGAATTGTTGTGATGCAAAGGCAAGACTCCAAGGCAAAGGAAAAGATGTTGCAATGCATTAATGATAAATATTGTTATTTGATATTTCCATTAGGTTTATGTATTTAATCATTACTTGTTGATGAAACTAATATTAGATGGATATTTATTTTTGTCCTCTAATATTCAAGATATGAAGAATTTGGAAACAAATGAGTGGAACGCAAAGAGTCAATCCTATTCACTTCATATTCCTATGTGGGATACAAACAGCCAACAATCTATCTTTATAAAATATGTGATTTTGGAAGGCATTGAGAGGGTAGAGGATGGGAGAATGTGAGGGAGTTGATTGAGCTATTATGTAATAGTTACCTAACATTTATGAAGTTGATGTGAAGCAGATTTGAATGGAAGAAGATGCAAAAATGAAGATGGAGATATACAAAAATTATGACCAGGTAAACCAGCACATTGTTAATTCTCGTTTGCATCAGGAGATGGTAGTCTCCTTTCAAGTAGTGGCTTGATAAACATCAGTTTGGAGCCTCATGTGGGTTGTAGCCTATAGAAAACATATGGGAGTTAGAGCTTCCTTGCAGCTTGCAGAAAACTGAGGTAGCAGGCTCCTATAGGTTGGAGCCTATAGAAAATCAAATGTAATAAGGAGTAGGAGCTTGCCTTTACATCACAACAATAATAAAATCACCGTTTTCTCCCTTTATGGATTTCCACATATATCTAGAGTCAATATGTGATGTTATTATGTGTTCATGTGATGTTCTGGTTTGCTTATTACTTGTTATTCACATATTCAATTTTGGTCATTATTTGGTAAGTTTCTCATGTAATGTTTCAATTAATGAGTTTAATGAGAAGAAGTTTAATGCCCATGAGTATGCTAAACTGATTCACCCTCCCCCCCTTAGTTTAGTCAAGTTTTCATCAATTGGTATCAAATTTGGTTCCTTTTGTATAAGCATAACAACTAATCATGGACTGCCAAATTGTGTCTGTGCTTAGTACATCAAACTTTCATGAATGGACACTGCAAGAAATCCAAACAGTGAGACAAAAGAAAATGTAGGCACAAGGAGGAAACTAACTAAGGTATGGAAAAGGAAGAATAAATAACAAATAGTGACCTAGCTTAGTCTCATGGGGAGCTACTGTAGAAAGCAAGGCACTCATTCGTTCAATATTAGAGGAGCAAAATCAGCCCAAGGGGAGAGTGGCAACATCATGAGGAAAAGCTTGTTGCATTATGAATTTTATAGTAGCCTTGGTTGGGAAATTGGCATTAAATAGCAAGTTTTGTTTGCAGATTCTCTTCTATTTCAAAGGCCATAAGGAAGCATCACCAAAAATGTCTTGATAGAGATAAGCAATTTAAGAAGATAAATTGTGTATCTAACTTTCAGCCTGTAGAAATTTAGCCAAACTTGCAATACCTGCACAATATTTCAATTTCAAAGAAATGAGTGTAATATATTTAATGCAACACAGAGATATGAATATTCAGTAGTGAATACAATTTACAATTCAAAGAAGGAATGGCAAACAACTGCAATGGGAATTTGATCATGAATCGAATTATATTTGCTCTCAATTCTCCTTAATGAACGCATCTTCTACATAGTAACTGTGGTAAAAATGGGAGCAACAAAGATTTCCCTTGGATACCATGTGCCTCTCATGGCAAGGATGATAGTGTCTTCAAAGGGACACAACAGTCAAAGCGTGCGCAAAAAGACTCTGCACTCCATCCAACAAAATTTTTGGAAATAGTGGCAGACCACTTCGAGATAAGGGAGAATCTTTTTAATGCGTACTAGCACTAGAACACTCAACGGGCAGCTACTGATATAATAGATATAATGCAGAAACTAAACAATCCTTATTACAGTGGATGCACGGATACTTCATCACCACCATTTGCAACATCCAAGACATTCAGCACTGAAAACATCACGTTATGAGCATCCTAGCTTCTTTTTCCACTGCCCCTGGTGGTGACATCCTCTCCCGCAACCTCCATATTGCAGAGCGTAGATTTCTCACATATTAGAGGTTTCAGGCTAACACTAGAACATTCAACGGGCAGCTACTGATATAATAGATATAATGCAGAAACTAAACAATCCTTATTACAGTGGATACACGGATACTTCTTCACCACCATTTGCAACATCCAAGACATTCAGCACTGAAAACATCACGTTATGAGCATCCTAGCTTCTTTTCCCACTGCCCCTGGTGGTGACATCCTCTCCCGCAACCTCCATATTGCAGAGCGTAGATTTCTCACATATTAGAGGTTTCAGGCTTTCTTTCATCGCATAGGTGAAGGTTTGGACTTCCTAGCTTTTGAACGAAAGGTCAAGGGTTTAATATTAGGAGCCGTGCTTTCTCGTGCTCAATTTTGTTAAAATCGAAGTGCTGTCATCATGAGTGTCGATTATTATAACATTTTGAATGTGGGGAAGAATGCCAGTGACGATTATTTGAAGAAGGCTCATAGAAAATTGGCCATGAAATGGAACCCTAACAAAAGCCCAACAAGAAGAAGGAAGCCGAAGCAAAATTCAAACAAATATCAGAAGGTTATGATGTGTTGAGTGATCAACAGAAACGCGTGATTTATGATCAACATGGTGAAGAGGGTTTGAAAGGGAAGGTTACGCCGCCAAGTGCAGGAGGTTCTTTAACATTTTCAAAAGGATCTGGACCATTCAATTTTAATCTAAGGAATGCAGAGAACATATTTGCAGAGTTTTTCAGTTCCAACCACCCCTTTTCGATGGGTAGGGGTTTCGGTTAGGCGGGGGTACATCCAGATCATCACGATTTTCGGATACATGTTCTGTGGGTTTGGGCCAACAGAAAGTGTTTCCAGGTCCTCCTATAACGAGAAATCTCAGTCCCGGCCTCCGAAGGCCCCGACCGTTGAAAATAAATTACCTTGCACACTGGAAGAGCTTTACAACGGTTCTACCAAGAAGATGAAAATTTCTAGAAATATTGTCGATGTCAGTGGTAAAGCTACGTCTGTTGAGGAACATTTCATATCTCCTGCGGTATCCGTCTGACAGTCTATCGTTTGAAGCGTTATAACGGAACCATCAATCTGGAGCATTCAAATTTGTGTTATGAACATCATTTATTGTCTGACCTCGACCTGGAGCGTTTAAATCTATGGACAACGTGTATTCTGCAGTATGGAATCATGTTTCCGAAGATCTGTAGTGTGGAGTCTTAATCTCGAAGGCTTGGAGCATGGAGTTGTATTTGCAAGCTGAAGTCATGATTGCACTGTGGAGCCTATTGCGTATGACTAGCATTCGAATCATTCATTTTAATTGGTAACTGATATCGTTGAGACGGCACAACGAGGATGGAGGCATGATTACAGGAGCGTTACAAGTATTATGATGGAAGTTATCACCAGGTGCAGCGTTACTGCAACCTTAATGTATTATTATTATTGCAGTGTTATTATCAATCATGGCATCAACCACGTACAAAAAGTTCTCAGAATTCATCATGGATTAGATGGAGAAAGTTGTTATATATAATTTATTTGTGCAAAGATTTGTACAATGTATGGTTATGTTGCTTCATGATGGTTCATAATATATTGTACAATGATGGAAGTTATCACCAGGTGCAGCGTTACTGGTGATAACGTTGCACTAACGCTGCACCTGGTGAAATGTTCAAGAATCCCTAGCAGCTAGAAGTCGGCGTGATTTCGCTTTGATATATTTAATTTAATCAGAGTACTTCATGGGACGCCTGTCGGGATAAATGTGGGTCTCTTCCTCTAATCTGACCGGTGATCTATTCAAGTTGACACTTTCTTCCAGCGACCTGACAGGGACTGTAACATAGTCGACATTAGAATTACCAATGTCACTTAAAGCAGTCATATTATCGGTGGTTTCCTCTTCAGCGGCAGATCCCGCCCGAGGGTTTTGCTGCGATTTCCGGCAACTTTCGCAGCGCATGCACACCAGTGGAGTAACATAATCTTCAGATTTTGCAGGACTCAGGCTTGGACTGGTACTCAGAGCAGTGGGCTGCTTCTGCTTCTTTACCTTCGGAGAGGGCGCATTTTCATGATTAGGTTTATGAAAATTGCTGCTTTTCTTTGGCGAATCTGCAATGACTAATTTCCCTTTGGAAATTGGCGCCTTCCGCTGCCCTGCATTGCCCCTTTCTGGTGTCCGCTGACCTGCATTGCCCCTTTCTGGTGTCAGCGCCAATTTCCAAAGGAAAATTAGTCATTGCAGATTCGCCTAAGGAAAGCAGCAATTTTCAGAAACCTAATCGTTGAAATCCGCCCTCTCGGAAAGTAAAGAACCAGAAGCAGCCCCCTGCTCTGAGTACCAGTCCAAGCCTGAGTCCTTCAAAATCTGAAGATTATGTTACTCCATGCGTGTACATGCGCTGCGAAAGTGGCCGGAAATCGCAGCAAAACCCTCTGACGGGATCTGCCGCTGAAGAGGAAACCGCTGATAATATGACTGCTTTAAGTGACATTGGTAGTTGTAATGTCGACTATACAGCCTCTGTCGGGTCCTGGGAAGAAAGTGTCTACTGGAATAGTCACCCGTCAGATTAGAGAAAGAGACGCACATTTATCCCGACAGGCGTCCCATGAAGTACTCTGATTACATTAATTATATCAAAGCGAAATCACCGCGACTTCAACCTGCCAGGGATTCTTGAACATTTCACCACGCGCAGCGTTACTGCAACGAGTTATGACCAGTAATGCTGCACCTGGTGATAACTCCCAGTAAATGGAAAGACCGCACTTAGGATGTTGGTTTGGTGGATATCGCAAGGGTCCAACACCATAGGCATTTTTCTCCATATGGGTGTTATAAATATTTGGCGAATTTAATTTTCGTTTTCGTGGAGGGGAGAACCAGAGAGTTAGGACTTTCGCGAAACTAGGTTCGCACACCTCGAAGTAGATTTTGCGGAGCTATCTTCACGAACCGCAAGGCTAATTTCCCAGACTTGGATTTGAACTATTTTAAAGGCTTAACTAGGATTTGCATTTCGGGCACCTCAGAACTATTTTGAAGACTTGACGAATACTGACAGCAAAAATAACAAGATAGGTTTGGAACAACACATTAAAACTTAGTATTCATTTTTTAAACATGAAAAATACATTTACTCAGCTAATTCATAAATAAATAAAAGTTTTACAGTAACTTATGCGCAACACTACACAGTAAAACACAGTAACTATTGTTTTACGCGCCCACCAAAAATTGCTCCACAATTTCTCCACAGAGACTTGCGCTCTTTTCTTCTTACTCTCCAACCTCTCCACACACAATTTTACGGTCAAAATGAATTTTACATTCATATTTAACTCAACATACAATTTTACATTTAATTCATGACACACTGAAATTAATTTTGATGTTGTTGTTGAGTGTGATCAGAGTCACACACGTGTTTCTGGAGTGTGAGCAAAGTTGTTGAATTAATGCTTGCCCATATCTGTTTACCTAAGTACATAAATTCTTTAAATTCTTTAAATGCCTCTGATGGGTTTCTAAATGGTTCGCGTTTGACTTGAAACCTTCTATCTTCACGCTAAGAGGCAACCTGCAAAAATGTCTGACATGTATGACTGCAAAAGTGTCTAACATGTATGGCTGGTGTTGGGCAATTTATTGCGATGGTTGGGATTATTATTCCAACCCTCCCCCTTAATCACAATTGCCACCAATGACAATTCCCAAACAGTTTCTAAGATAAACAAAATTTTCTCCTGCCAATGGCTTTGTGAAAATACCACCAAGTTGTTCCTGTGACATGCAGTGCTGCAACACAATTTCATCATTGTTAATCAACTCTCTAATAAAATGATATTCAGCATCAATATGCTTGGTCCTTTTGTGGAAGATAGAATTCTTTGACAATGCAATTGCTGAGGTGTTGTCGCAGAAAATAATTATCACGCTCTCTTGGTCATGACGAAGATCCCTCAACATCCTTCTCATCCAAACTACCTGACATGCTACTGATGTTGCTGTGACATATTCAACTTCTGTTGTTGACAGTGCACTATTGGTTGCTTCTTGGAGGCCCATGAAATGGATCCGGAACCCAAATGAAAAACATATCCTGACGTGCTCTTTCTGTCATCGACACTGCCTGCCCAATCACTGTCAGTGTAACCAACCAACATAAAATCACTAGTTGTTGTGTACAAAACGCCACACTGTTTTGCCCCATTGACATACCTCAGAATCCTTTTCGTTGCTTGCCAATGTGTCTCCTTAGGTGTCTCCATGAACCTTGACACCAAACTTACTGCATACATCATATTTGGCCTAATGGCGGTCAGATACATCAGGTAGTCTATCATGCTTTTGTATAATGTCGAATTGACATTTCTGCAGCAATCGTCTTTGCTCAACTTCAACCCTGTGACAGTTGGAGTTGGTGCGGACTCGCTATTCTGCATTTTAAACCTCTCCAAAATTTCTACCACATACTTTGCTTGAGAGATAAAAATGTCATTTTCTGTTTGCTTCACTTCTATGCCCAGAAAATATCTTAACAATCCCAAGTCAGTCATTTCAAACTCACTCTTCATTACTTGTTTAAAATCAGCGATGAGGAAATCATCACTGCCTATAAAGATCAAATCATCTACATATAAGACGACAATGAGAATCTTACCTTCACTCTCTTTGATGTCCAGAGTAGGCTCACCGTCACATTTGTCGAAACCATTGTTCAACAAGTAAGCATCTATCCTGATGCACCATGCGCGTAGTGCTTGCTTCAACCCATAAAGAGCTTTCTTCAACCGATATACTTTGTCTTATTGACCTTCAATCTCATAATCAGGCGGTTGTGCGACATACAGTTCCTCTTTCAGCGCTCCATTCAAGAACGCTGACTTTATGTCCATTTGATACACTGTCCATTTATGTTGCGCGGCAATCGCCACAACTGTGCGCACTGTCTCCATCCGCGCGACTGGCGCTAACTTCTCCGCATAATCTCTTCCATGTTGCTGCTTGTATCGTTTGAAACTAGCCTTGTTTTGTGCCTTTCAATCTTTCCCTCAATGTTACTTTTGGTCTTATAGACCCACTTCACTCCAATAACATGTTTTCCTTTCGGAACACTAACTAATTCCCATGTGCCATTCCTTTCTATTGCTTCTATTTCTTCTTCCATTGCCACAACCCATTTTTCTTCTTTGACTGCATCTTCAAAGTGGATTGGGTCATCTACATGACAAAATAATGCAAATAAGGAATTCAGACCTGCGCTACTATCAACTTCATCTTGCTCATAAATTTCATTTAAATTTCTTAATTTTGGTCTTCTTATGCTTGTTGAAAATGGGCTTGACATGTCAATTGGTGTCGTGCTTTGTGATATGCTTGGAGAAGCACTTGATTAGCTGCGGAAATTGTCTTATTATTTGTTGATGGTGTTGCTTGTTGTCTCCTTTGCTGCACTTGAATAGGAGTAGAGGGAGTCATTGTTGAGGAATTACTTGTTGTTGTTAATTCCTCTCTGTCCTCATTTGGTATGCATGCTTTGACATTGACTGTCTTTTCTAAACTTCCATCCCATGCTTCCTCTTCTATGAACTACACATCTCTGCTAATTATGACTTTCTTGGTTAATGGATTGTAGAGTTTGTATGCTTTGGATTCATCGTTGTATCCAACAAATATGCATTTCTCCCCCTTGCTGTCCAACTGCTCTCTTAACTCATCCAAGACATGTGCATAAGCCACACATCCAAAAACTTTCATGTGAGTGACATTTTGTTTTTTTCCACTCCATGCCTCTTCAGGAACAATGTTCTGGACACTTTTGGTTGGACATCTATTCAAAATATATGCTGCACAAGCGACAACTTCAGCCCAATAGTCATTTGGCAAATGTTTTGCCTTCAACATACTCCTTGCCATCTCCACAATGGTCTTATTCTTCCTTTCTGCCACACCATTTTTCTATGGTGTATATCTTGTTGTAACTTGCTTGTGAATTCCATGCTCCCTGCAAAATCGAAAGAAGTCATTTGAGATGTATTCACCACCTCTGTCAGTCCTAAGGACTTTGATGTAATGTCTGCTTCGCTTTTCAACAAGATCCTTGTATTGGCGAAAGCGCTCAAACACTTCACTTTTGTTTTAGGAGAAAGACCCGTGTCTTCCTTGTGTAGTCATCTATGAAGGTCAGTACATAGTGACTGCCACGAATTAATGGTGTCTGCATTGGTCCACATAAATCTGAGTGGACAATCTCCAAAGTTGTCTTTTCCCTCACTAACTTTCCTGCTGGAAATGTCTCTCTATGTTGCTTCCCAAGATACATCCTTCACATTTTCTATCTGGGTTTTCTATGAGTGGTAAACCCTTCACCATGTCTTTCCTATGCAGCAAATTCAAACCTCCAAAGTTGAGATGTCCAAATCTCAAGTGCCATAACCAGTTTTCATTTTTTACCTCTGCTTGAAAGTTTACTTGTGTGACAGCTGCCCCTTTTCTTCCATTTTCTTGTGAGTTCATAGATAGGTGTGCTTGTGCACCTTCTTTCTGAAAATTTGTTATTATTTTCAGGGGAAACATTCTATTGTCTATCATCTGAACCTTTTCAATCAACTGTCTACTTGGAGGCCTATCCAAAATTGTGCACACATCATTTTTGAAGAATACATTGTAGCCTTTTTGCATGAGCTGTCCAACGCTCATGAGATTATGTTTCAAACTGGGGACAAAGTAAACATCAGAGATGTGTTTCTTCTCCCCCTTCTTTGTGAGGATATTAACTCTTCCTTTACCCATGACAGAGAATTTGCTATCAATCCCTAATGTCACTTCATATTTCACACTTTCATCTAGATCATAACACATTTCTATGTTTCCTAACATGTGTTTGCTACAACCTGAATCTAGATGCCATTTATCAGTCTGTTTTGCTTATGCTACATTACAAGCTAAAAACATGCTATCATGGTTCTGATTTTCTCTTGTGAAATTTACACTTGGTCTGTTACTAATATCATATTGCTTCTTTCTACATTCATTTGCATAATGACCATACTTCTTACATTAATGACATTGAACTTGAGATTTATCGTACCTCTGACCTTGTGCTTGATTTTGGCTTGGGCCTTGACTTGCATTTTGGTTGTTGCCCCTTCCATTTGAGCTTGAAGGGCTTCTTCTTCCACCTCTATGTGGGCTTCTTCCTCTTCCTCTAGCATATGATTTTCCTCTGCCTCGACCTTGACCATATGATACTTTTGTCTTGAAGGCATGCTCCAATGAGGATCTTGTTGCTCTATTCAGTCTATGTTCATGAGAAACTAGTGATGCATTAAGTTCATCCAATGTGAACTCTGAGAGATCCTTTGTCTCTTCTATGGCCACAACAATGGCCTCAAACTTTGCTGTCAGACTTCTCAAAACTTTTTCAACTATGCTTCTTTCCTCGACTTTCTCACCATGAGACCTGATTTGAGTAACCAGCCCACTTACATGTGTAAAAAATGAGTCTATATTATCAGAATTTTTACTACAAAGTGTTTCAAAATCTCTCCTCAACATTTGAAGCTTTGTTGTCTTGACTTTTTCCATGCCTTGGTAGACTGTCTCAAGGATGTCCCATGCTTGCTTGGACTTCGTTGCTGCTGCAACCCTTGGGAAAATACTTTCATGAACTGATTGAAAGATATAAAACAAGGCTCTTGAATCCTTCTTCCTGTTGTCCCTGTTGGAGAGGTAAATCCCCTCTACGGATAGAGGCGATCCCTACTAGCCCAAAACGGGTCTAGCAACAATCAAACAATGCTATCACGCAAGTTCCTAATTGCAAATAAAAGGTAG
>APFE031218007.1:82370-97943 GCA_000404065.3 Pinus taeda
CAGTTGGTGAATGAGTTGGATAGAACTTTCGGAGGTTGATTGGTTAAAAACTTTGCCCAAAAAGGTTGGCACGATTGCGACTATGGGACAGAGCGCTAATGGCGCGCCCCTTTTATAGGATTTTCCCCATTGGCGCGGGCAGTACATAGTGGACCAGCGCTAATGTAAAAAGAGCTATTTTTAAGGGAAAGGTGCAGGAGATGTCTTCAGGGCATATGAAGCTCATGTTCAGAGGTGAATGATGCAAGTGGTTTCAAGTCTTGTCACTTCTCACAAGTCCCAGAATGAGTCCTCCAAGATGCAGGAGAGGGATAACAGGGACGGTGACAAACGGTGACAAATTACTGTGTAACAGATGCCCCCTAAAGCATGAGGCCCGAGAGAGAGAGGGGTGAAATGCTTTACAAGAACATGTGTGACTGAAACACCGCCGCTGGAGAACTTGCGAAAAAAAGTACAACTGATATCTCAAGTACATGATATATATGTGGTATGGGCGCAGCCATCCGTAACAGAGTATAAAACTGGATCCCAGGCATGGACGCAGCCATCAGATGAGGATCTATGAATGGACTCAGGTATGGTCGCAGCCATCCAATGAATGAGTCATGTAATGATTACAATAATCCACAAAATGCAACCCAGATTTCAATATGCACAATCTGGGGTCTTGCGCTCCAACTCGACCCGAACACAGTACAAGTTCAAGCATGTGAATACAGAAGTCGAATTCGAACATGCATGAACATCATCTGATTACCAGTCAATGATGAAAACTATTAACAGACGCGAGAGGTCCCACCAATAATGACGATGGTCCTCAAGGTACTATAGGTACAATCCACGACATGTGAATCAATGAGCCGGTGTCGAACACCCGTAGAATCATCCGATCGGAGGCCAATGATGAAAACCTTGAGTCGAACATGAAGAACCTACCATTGAGGCGTGCAGGCTCCAAGGTACCTGAAGGGAGTCTCTAGGTCACCTTCCTGGATAATGAGCTGAAGTCGACAGGAAGTGATTTTGATCAAAGGTGGGCCATAATGTTTCCCACATCATCGACACGAGACGGAGAGGGACAATATGTTTTGTGTGAGATATCGGAGGGAGGTTGAGTATTCTGCAGAGGTCAACTTCTCTTGAACATATCGACGGCACAACAACGGATTTGGCAGTATTTGATGTCAAATGATTAGGGGTCATGATGACAAGACGATGAGCAGATGAATGGTCAAATAGGATAACCCAAACCCATGGAAGCAAGTGTGAAATGAGATGAGATGTCCCCACCCAGACACGAATGCAGAAAGTGCCATGTTCAAGAGCGACATACTACCGAAGACGACGATTATGGTTCCTTTATTCCCCCACCATTTCTGGCGAGTACCCCGGTTATTTTTGGATGGCAAGCTTGACGAGGATAGCATATGCTTGAATGTTGTCACTACGACAAAACCCAATGTCATTACAGTTTTAACGAGTCTGACAACGGAAAAACTCGGCGTCTTTTCATGTTTAGAGAGTTTGAAAAGACAGTGAAAAGGAAACTCCAGAGGTGTCCTTTTTCGTAAAGTTGTGTCTCTCGAGCCCGAAAAAGTATAAAACTATGCTAGAAAGAACCACTCGGCCATTACGACCGAGTACTTTTTGTGAGTAGTGACACCGACCCGAAAAATTAAAAAAGCGATCGATATCACGTTGTTTCGCTCCCATTAACGAACCTGAAACGACAAAGGCCCGACGATCTTTTCATTCTTTATACGGTCGGAAAAAGAGTTTAAAGACGACCGCCTCTCATTTACGTTTAACGAGTCAAGAGGAATAGCTCGACAATATTTTCATGTTTAGCGAGTCAGAAAAGAGCTGAAAGATGACTCCACAATGACTTTTTCGTGTCTTTACCGAGTCCGAAAAAAGTATAAAATACAACTCGTTTCACCATCGAAGCTGCGCAAAAGACCTGTCGCTACACAAGAAGCAAACGTAAAACCCATTTTCGACCAAAAATACATTAAAATATTCAAAAATAACTTTTCTAAACCAAAAAATGAGTTAAAAGGCCTATAAATAGGGTGAAAATGTAAAAAATAGAATTACTTTTACTTTTTACCTCTTGAAGAGTGAGAGTGGTCTGTTTGGGAAGCAAACTTCAGGCAGTGAATACAGCCAATCCGTGCAACCATTCGTAATCTCGTCGGCTCTAGGTAAGAGGCGCTTCCCTTAGCTCCATTTCTATTTTTTATGCATTTGATTCCTGATTGAGCCTCTGCAAGGGGGATTTTCAAATTTAGGGCTTCGCCCCATTGGCGCGGGTATTCGGAACAGACCCGCGCAAATGGGGTAAATTACCCAAGGTGGTCGCACCATTAGCGCGACTGTTTTAAAAATAGTCGCGCTAACCGCGCAACTCAAATATTCCCATGGTTTTACCCGTTGCATTTGAATTTTTCTTGGATCATAAATTTCCCAATGTTCTAATGATGGTGTATTTGTCCTTGTGGGTGCAGGAAACAAGCCAAAATGGTAGTAGAGTGGAAAGAACGAGAACAGGATGTCGTGGACGCCTTGGCAATTGAGGATGAGGGGTGCATGAATGCTTTGAGGGATTGCGGCCTCAGAAAGTTCTTCCTTACATCATATATGTGGTCTCAACCTGAGTTGCTACAGTTCATAATTGATGCTTGGGATGTGGACGACCAAGTATTTCGTCTACGGAACCAGACCTTAGAGCTTGAGGTATCTGATGTATATTTCATCACCGGGTTGTCACGGAGAGGGGCAGTTCCTATTTTGACTGGCAGTAGACCTTCTGGGGAGAAGGTAGGTGAAGTAAAAGCCCGAGTGTGTCCAGAAGCACAATTTGGGAGGCAGAGTGCTAAGGTGGCTATCAACACCATCCGGCACTTGACACTCAAGGTGATTCTATTCACCATCACTCGTGCAGCTAGGGTACAAGCGCCCCATGAGGCGAGCAAGAACCATCTGATACTCGCGACGGAATGCCTCAGCCCCACCATTTTTTAATGGGCTACAGCTGTGACTACTAATATCAAAAGGCATCTCACAAATTGTAAGCATGCAGATGTGAAACACTTCGCATATGGCTCGATTGTGGTATCATTCTTCTTGGAGCGAATACCACTTTTCCAGATCCAGAGAGCCATAGTGGCGGATCCATTGCCACGAGAGCCTAGGATGGCTCGATGGGCATCATTGATGCCCAGAGGAGGAGGGGGCCAGGAGATGTCATGGCAGCCTGAGTTCTTCATATGGCTTCGTCGACAGCTGATCGTGATCCAGGATTGGCCTTACGCGGGAACTAGTTTCATGGGGGACCCAGACCTTGCATTACCAGAGGGGGAGGAATGGGAGGAGGAGTTAGGTACGAACTCCTTGTTTTTGATGTTTTATGTATTTTCATTTTTTTTTTCTTTTTAATACATGCCTGTTCTGATGACGATTGTATGTATATACAGACGTGGGCCCAGAGCGACCAGCCGGCCTATCTCCTACAGCGCGGAGGGGCCAACCCGCAGCCGACCCTCAGGCAGGGGGTACCGTGGGGGAGGAGCTGATACAGAATCTCGAGGGGCTCGCCCAAGGGATTCCGAGTTATACCAGATTGGCGGATGTGCCTTTCGCATATCAGAGGCACACAGTGGGGGTGCCGACTCGCGTTCATCGCCTGCTGAGACGATTGGTGCGCGCGGTGATGTGCTATCATGAGCACCACTGTGATTAGACTCCTAGGTTTTATTTTCTGCATATTTTTTGAGAGACATGTGTCTCAGATGTACGGAGAACACAGACTCTATCCAAACATGTACATTTATTTTTTGAGCGCCTCAGTGCGCCACACGATATATATATATATATATATATATATATATATATATATATATATATTATATATATATATTTATATATATATATATAGTTAGCTAATGCATCGGTTACTGCATTAAGTCGTCTTGGAATATGTTGATAAGTAATGAAATCAAAATCTCTTTCCAATAACTTAACACGTAAATACAACCTTAAAATCCGATGATCTTTGACGGAATAACGCCCATTGAGCTGGTGGACTACAAGTTGAGAATCTAAGTTTACAACCAATGTGCGAATTCTGAGGTTAATCGCCTCAGCTAATAATTCAATCACAGCACTATATTCAGCAACATTCTTTGTTGTACAACCCAGACACACCCCTTGAATATCTACTAAATCACCACGAGGATCGTAGATCACCCATGCTGCAAATGACAAGTTGCGGGTACTGCGGGAAGCACCATCAGCGAAACCAACGTAAGGCGATCCAGAAATCTGTTCAAGAAGCAAAAGACACAATAAGTGGAAATAATGCCGACACACTAAGATAAAAACTAAATAAACACGCACACACAACACACTTCTGAAAGCATACGTATGTACAAAAATAAAGCGCGCGCATGATACTTGGTTCAAGTCAAGCCCTTTTCAGGACTTTGCCTTATCGCATTGTTGCATAACCGGCCTAGATAATATAGGCATCGCTCAGCCTGTTGTATAAAATGATCAACGGCACCGATGATCTGCCCATGCCCCCCGGCCGAGCGAGGTTTACAGGCTAGAGGATCTGTGCCCCCTTTGGCAGAGGGACCGATGGTTGCAACAGATTGCAATGAAGGATCAGAGCGAGCAGAAACCAAACCGAGCGAAGCAAGGTTCGGAGGTGGGAGGGAGAAAACACCCATGAGGGTGGGGTATTTGAAAATCCCAGCTCCCACACTCTCATAAGGAACAGAGGTATGTTCAACGAAAGGTACATTTCCCTCAGAAGAGGAAGCGAAGAAGGAAAGCTGGTCTACCGTGACAATTTTCCCTTGGTGAAGGAAACGGATGACACGGAAGAGGGATGAAGCCACAGCACGCATGGCATACGTTCAAATCTAGCCCAGAAGGAGGTTGTATGTGAGATTCGCGTCAACGACCTCAACTTCTACTTCCATGGTTTTCCCTTCTAAGGTGATTGGCAATCGTTGAAGAATACCATAAGACGGGATTCTCTCCCATCGAAAGCTTCCAAAGTTGTAGGAGACTGGCTCAGAGTCGGAGACCCGATCGCTTTCCAACAAGCAATAGACATAATGCAAGTTGATGCGCCCTCATCAATAACTGTACGATGAATCGTTTTTGAGTTGATGATGACTTGGATGAGAAAAGCGATCTGATGAGGTAGCCTCGGGACATGGCTCTCGAGATCGAAGGTAATCAAATCCGAATCTGTCGGGTCGATGCCACCGATGGCCGATAGCAGGGACTTCCTCTAAGGGGGGAAGCTCTGGAGAACTTCTAAGGCAGACATAGCTGACGGAGCCTGTGCTAAGTCCTCAACGATGCTATAGTGTTGAGCAGCACGAGCATTCGGGTTGTAAGAAGATCTTCTGAGTACTCCTTTAGGAGGGGGTCGGATGGTCGTCTCAGTACTTGGTCTCTCAATATGGAGTGGACCAGAGCTGGATGAAGGAGCACTTGAGGGGACCTCGAGCTCCTTCCCGGCAGACGACGGATATTCCTTTGCTCGATTTGTTACATGAACGGGAATAGATCCAGCCATGAAGACTTGGGAACCAAAGGGAGAAGAAGGCAGATCAGCCACCATTTGAGTCTGCTGAGAGCGAAAAGGTTCTTTAAGAACCACAGGAACCCCAGGAGCACCTTTCAACAAGCGACTAACTTCGGATCGCCTTGGGCAGTCCTTAGTGTAGTGATCCTCCTCACAAATGAGACAAGGATATTTGGGTTTGCTCTTAGCTCCTTCCTCGGCTGGAGGTTTGGAGGATTCCTATTTAGGTTGCTCAAATTTATTTTTTCCTTTTCCCTTTTTCTTTCCTTTCGAGGCCTTACCCGCCGTGGTGGACTGGACGGCGTTGACCTCGGAAGTACTACCAGAATTTGAAACACCCTGAGAAGTGTTTTCATTAGAAGCACCTGACTTTTGCTTCCCAGGGTTTGAAGATGATTTTTTAGAGGCCGGGTTCACAGAGCCAATAAATCCATCGACAGATGGCTTCGGCGGAGCCTTGGATGTACCAGGTCTCGGGGCGTCTGGCAAATACTCATACAAAGTACCTGACTGAGAGTAAACTAAGTCCAGGTACTGAGCGCACGTTATTTCTTGCTCTTCAGTCACGCAGGCTCCCATAGCAATGTCCCGTGCAATCTTAGGGACAAAGGAAGTCGTGAACCAATCGGTGAGGAGTTGATCAGGAATCCAAAACTTGATCAACCGGCGATGCCTTCTCCCTTCATGTATATGATCGGAGATATGCGTAGTTGTATCCTGCTTAAGAGACGTAAGGAGATGGGTCCCTGTCTCGTACCGAATGGGTAACTGAAAGTGAGTAAGGAATGTCATAGCCAATGAATTAAAATCCTCAAATGACGCGCGGGTCAATTCAATATACCATTTAGCGGCAGAACCAGTGAGAGTCCTTTGGAAGAGGCGAAGTTGAATCGAATCATCGAGCCATGAATTAGACGAACACCATAAGTGATACGTCATTATATGGGCTTGAGGGCCCTCTCCGGATTTGCCGTCAAATTTGGGACAGTCGCTAGGTATCTTAGTTGGAACTGGTGGCCATTGTGGATTATTGAAAATGGGATCATTTGTTAACTTCGACACATCGGGCAGTTCCAACATCGCTAGAAATGGTAGCTGCGGGTTGAAGGACATCTGTGGATATGAGGTAGGGCCAGAATTCCATCCAGTTGCTGGTTGCCCCCACTGGCCTTGTCCCGATGGACCAGGTCCAAAAGGGCCCTGTCCAGAAGAATTTTGTCCATAAGGGTTATATCCGGAACCGGATGGTTGATACTGGTTCTGCCCCCCAGTGCCCCATTGGTTACCATACTACCCTGCAGGTTGTTGATAATTTTGATAAGGGTTGGCCTACGACTATTGGTAATTTTGATACGGGGCATATTGATTTTGCCCCTGGGGTTGTTGGTATCCATATTGGGCCTGGGAACCAGGCGGCATTTGATGAGAAGGTTGGGATTGGTACCCACCTGAATAAGGAGGTTGGGATTGGTACCCACCTGAATAAGGAGGTTGGGATTGGTACCCACCTGAATAAGGAGGTTGGGATTGGTACCCACCTGAATAAGAAGGTTGGGATTGGTACCCACCTTGTGACTGGAGGCGAACTTGATTCTGGGGTTGATAATTGGGTTGAGGTTGCGAAGCAGGAACCATCTGCATGCCCAGTTGAGCCGCCCCAGAAAGATATCCTTGCGAAGGTTGGGCCATCTGGCCGGAAGGTTGTCCTGGTTGGATCTGAGACGGACCCATTTGCCCAGAGGGTTGAGCTTGCTGAGCGATGGGTTGTCCTTGCGCAACTGAAGGTTGTCCTTGTAGACCAGATGGCTGATTAGGCTGAGCAGCGGGTTGGCCTTGCTGTGCGTAAGGCTAGCCACCTTGCCTAGAAGGGTAGCCTTGTTGGTTTCCGGGTTGACCTTGCTGACCGTAAGGTTGTCCCGGGTTCCCATATGGTTGCCCCGAAGGGTATCCCTGCTGGGGCCCAGGTTGTCCTTGTTAAGAATAGGGTTGTCCCGGGTTTCCAGAAGGTTGCCCAAGATATGTATAAGACGGAACACTAGAGGCTAAAGGTTGTCCCGGATAGGGTTGTCCTTGCGAGCCTCCAGGTTGACCTGGGTAGTTCTAGCCATAATACTGCTGCCCATGATTAGGCTGCGAGTAGGATGGTTGACCCTGGTAGGGTGGTCCTTGAGATGGTTGTCCTTGACCTGGACGGAACTGGCCACCGCCATATCCGGCGGTACCCCAAGCCACATTCAATGGAACTGAAGCCTCAACATAGGGCTCGTTCAGCAAGGAGGTATACAAATAATGATTGACAGGAACATAATAGGGGCCTTGCCCGCTTGGGTTCTGGACATTATGCAAGTATTGGGAATATGCCCCCCTTGCCGAAATAGCATTAGAAAGAGGCGGGGCACCACTTGCGGGATGGGCAACTCTAGCAGTATGTGCCGATGGACCACTTTGTACTGGGCCTCGAGATGGGCCGGCAACGGAAGTCACAGCAGAAGATGCTGTAACGGCACTAGCAACTGGAGTTGATGACGCGACACAGATGGTCGAATTGGTTGGAACTGATGTAACAGTAGTATGGTGAACTTGGGAAACAAATGGTCCCGTGGTAGGGACAATGTTTTGATCCCACATAGAAGAGGAAGTTGCAGAGTTCATAGCATCCCTTAGAGATCTATAGCGTGCCGGTACTGTGATACCGAGAGGTGTAACAGTGTAGGGCGTAGAGATAAATGGGGATGTAGCCGCAATGGGAGTATCAATACTCGACATAACGAGCGTCCCACTCGACATAGGAGATGTATCCCCCATGTCGGAAGAAGCCATCAGAGATGCAACACCAACAGGAGTAGTGGGAAAATCCTCTTCAGAGGGCTCCCAAACAGGGTTTCAAAACAAGTCGTAAAGCTCGTCCTCGGGAGCATGAGAGTTCAGCGTTTGGACACTTGTAACAATAGGGAAAGTGTCGCCACAAACCGGTGTCTCAGGGGCAGCAGAAGATGGAGACCCTTGGTCACTTGGGACGAGAGACGAGATCGATGGATCCGCCAAAATGATCAAACAAAGACCCTAGACAAACTAACGATAAGAGACCCTACTCAAAACTAAATGCAAACAAGATCTAACAAGGTGAATGTTATCGTGGCCGAATAAATTTTTAGGACATTAGGACACAACTTGACCTTTTCATGTTTTAAGAGTCGAGAAAAGGACAAAAGATGACTCTAGTCGCCTTCGAATGTGTAAAGAGCCCGAAGTGACAAATTCTCAATAAAGCCTTTTATTTTACAGAGTCCGAAAAGGATCAAAAATTGACTGCTATGGAGAAACTAGGCAAGGGGTTTACCAAACAATACGTAAAATTGCTTATACACCTTGGCAATCGTATGAAAACCAAGGACTTTCTGTACTGCAGTCAATCTTCCCGAATGTTGTGTTCGGTGCGTTACGGCTTGTAAGGTGGCAGACACGGCTTCCTATGGATCAAGGATAAAAACCTAGTGGAGTCTCCCCATATATACGTGACGGTACGTGGGAGCCCAAGTCCGTACTAGACCACAATCGAATCACAAAAGGAGGAATCACCCAACCTTAATGCGAGAACAAAAGTGACTAGGATTAACGACGTCGGAGCACGTCTCTAGCCTAGACCTCTAGAATATGAGCGTTATGTTCCAATGTGTTTTTAAGTTCATTCGGTTTATTTTATGGTTGATCTTTATTTAAGTTTCGATTTCAGGTTCTACCATATGTGATCTTTCACAATTGCCTAGATGCAAGCTATATGCCAAAGAATACCATTTCGTTCAATGAATACTAACTACGAGAGGGTTAAGAATTTTCAATCAAACAAAATGAGCACAATCAATCAAATACTCTAATGCAGCTAATGGCAAATAAATAAAAGACTTTCCCTTTCAATAATACAAATCAACGAAAAGTTCTATTCCATTAACTATTGAACGCAAAAGAGATTGTTTGATTTCTTTTTCAAAGGCACAATGCACTAGAATGAATTTTGAAAGACAATAACACTGAGTAAGGAGACAAATTCACTCAATGAGAACACAATGAAATCCCAAGACACTAAAACAGTTCTCCAAATCAAAAGGAAAACAAAGGCTTGTACAAGCTATGTGATCCAAGCTCAAACAAATCTAGAATGAAATCCAAGCAAGAAAAAGCAAGTCACTCAGAAATCAATCAAAAACACTTCAACAATCATTGAACAAGTGCAAAAAACAATCACAAAGTCTACTGGACAATCAAGAAACCCAAAACTCCTACGGAAAGCTCGACACACACGGCCACTAGATGCCCTAGCGTTGAGGTGTGAAATCGATAGAAAGAGGAAAACACCCGAAGGACAGAGGTTAAGAACCAGCCAAACAAGGATCAAACACACTCCAGTAATTGAAAAAGACGTGGAAAAATTCAAATCCAAGCTCAGAAGGCAGGCAAACAAGTGAACTCAAAAAGCTAAGAGGTTTGGCGCGACTGTCAGGCTGTAACTCATGCTAAACAGGGATTGGCGCTGGTTTTCAGTTAGCAACAAGGGCCACTAGCACGACTGTCAAAGAAAAAACCGCGCTAATGAAGTTTTCCAATTCAAAAAAAAAAAAAAGCAGACCAGGGCTTGGTTTACAGTATCTAGGTAAGCCAGGAAGCAAGAGGCAGCAAGAAACTCAATCCAAAAAGCTATCCAAGCAAACAAACAAGAGAAAACTAAAGAGGCAAGACAAACTCCAAATTGTTCAGTCCGTAAACCAAACCGGAGATTGACTGAAGCGGCTTTGATCTACTTCACTAATGCAAAGCAGTAGTGTTTCGAAGGCTATCTGGTCGTGCTTCAGACTCCGTCTAAGTTTACAAATTAAACAACAAGCTAAACTCCCCAGCGGAGTCTCCAAATTGTTGGAGAGGTAAATCCCCTCTACGGATAGAGGCGATCCCTACTAGCCCAGAACGGGTCTAGCAACAATCAAAAAATGCTACCACGCAAGTTCCTAATTGCAAATAAAAGGTAGGTGATGAAGACCTACTTGGATTCCAACGCTTTTGTTCGTGGAAGAGACGTCACCCATGCTCCTTTGCCTTGGCCGGTCACAATCCTCCACTATCCTCGTGAATGGACACCTACACACAAAGAGAAAAACACAAACACAAGCGTGAAATCTAATAAATGCAATTATACATCAGTCAGGAAGGATATAACTCAAAATCAATCATTACAACAATGAGAGTGGAACCATAATGATAGTCATCTATTATTAATAATCAAAAAAGGAGAATACAACCAACGTCCTGACATCAAGTCCTCCTTTGGCTGGGTGCTCAGCTACACAAGTCTTGAAAAGCTTGAAGGGATGATGGACAAGCCTCTCTCTCTTTGGTGACAAGATCTCCTTACTTAGGTTAAGCCTTATGGACACAAAGAAGGCTCTTGCAACTCTAATCTCTTAATATCTTCCTTTTAGCACAAGTATTGCCACTAGAACTAGAACTAGCTTGCTCAAGTCATGGAGACAAGCTTTTATAGATGAAAAGGAAGGGATAAGATCAATCACAACAATAATGGATTTGTCTTCATCACTTGGAAACTTGTATGGAATGGTGGCAAACTACTCCCCATTCAAGGAGATTCGAAGCCAAACCATCCTCACTTAAATTGGATTCAATTGGTGAATGAGTTGGATAGAACTTTCAAAGGTTGATTGGTTAGAAACTTTGCCCAAAAAGGTTGGCGTGATTGCGACTCTGGGACAGAGCGCTAATGGCACGCCCCTTTTAGAGGATTTTCCCCATTGGCGCGGGAGGAACATGGTGGCCCAGCGCTAATGTAAAAAGGGCTATTTTTAAAGGCAAGTTGCAGGAGATGTCTTCAGGGCATATGAATCTCATGTTCAGAGGTGAATGATGCAAGTGGTTTCAAGTCTTGTCACTTCTCACAAGTCCCAGAATGAGTCCTCCAAGGTGCAGGAGAGGGGTAATAAGGACGGTGACAAATGGTGACAAATTACTGTGTAACAGATGCCCCCTAAAGCATGAGGCCCGAGAGTGAGAGGGGTGAAGTGCTTTACAAGAACATGTGTGACTGAAAACACTGCCGCCGGAGAACCTGCGAAAAGAAGTACAACTGATATCTCAAGTACATGATATATGTGGTATGGGCGCAGCCATCCGTAACAGAGTATATATAAAAACTGGATCCCTGGTATGGACGCAGCCATCTGATGAGGATCAATGAATGGACTCAAGTATGGTCGTAGCCATCCAATAAATGAGTCATGTAATGATTACAATAATCCACAAAATGCAGCGCGGATTTCAATATGCACAATCTGGGGTCTTGCGCTCCAACTCGATCCGGACACAGTACAAGTTTAGGCATGTGAATACAGGATTCGAAGTCGAACATGCATGAACATCATCTGATTACCAATCAATGATGAAAACTATTAACAGACGCGAGACGTGCCACCAATAATGACGATGGTCCTCAAGGCACTATAGGTACAATCCATGGCGTGCGAATCAATGAGCTAGTGTCAAACATACACAGAATCATCCGATCGAAGGCCAATGATGAAAACCTCTCGTCGAACACGAAAAACCTGCCATTGAGGCATGCAGGCTCCAAGGTATCTGAAGGGAGTCTCTAGGTCATCTTCCTGGATAATGAGTTGAAGTCGACAGGAAGTGATCTTGATCAAAGGTGGGCCATAATGTTTCCCACATCATCGACACGAGACAGAGAAGAACATGTTGTGTGAGTATCAGAGGGAGGTTGAGTTTCTGTAGAGGTAACTGTTGAACATATCGGTGCACAACAGAAATTTGGCAATATTTGATCAAATGATCAGGGGTATGAGACAAGATGATGACAGATGAGGGCAGTTGGATAACCCAACCATGGAGGCAAATGTAAAGAGATGAGATGTCCCCACCCAGACACAAATGCAGAAAGTGCCATGTTCAAGAGCGACATACTGCCGATGACGACAATTATGATTCCTTTATTCCCCCACCATTTCTGGCGAGTACCCCGGTTATTTTTGGATGGCAAGCTTGACAGGGATAGCATATGCTTGAATGGTGTCATTATGACAAAACCCGATGTCATTACAGTTTTAATGAGTCTGACAATGGAAAAACTCGGCGTCTTTTCATGTTTAGAGAGTTTGAAAAGACAGTGAAAAGGAAACTCCAAGGGTGTCCTTTTTCGTAAAGTTTTGTCTCTTGAGCCCGAAAAAGTATAAAACTAAGCTCGAAAGAACCGCCCGACCATTACGACTGAGGTGTACTTTTCATGAGTAGTGACACCGAACCGAAAAAGTAAAAAAGCGATCGATATCACGTCGTTTCGCTACCATTAACGAACCTGAAACGACAAAGGCCGGACGATCTTTTCATTCTTTATACGGTCGGAAAAGAGTTTAAAGACGACCACCTCTTATTTACATTTAACAAGTCGAGAGGAATAACTCGACAATATTTTCATCTTTAAACGGTTATAAAAGAGCTGAAAGAAGACCTCCATTTTTATTCTCTTTAGCGAGTCAAAAAGGGAAAAAATACTCGGCAATATTTTCATGTTTTACGAGTCAGAAAGAGCTTAAAGATGACTTGGGTATGGGTTCATTTTTACACAAGCTTGAAGCATGGAGAACTCTGCTTGGATTCGGTTTCATGTTTACACAAGCTTGAAACGAAAAACTATGCTTGTTATAAGTTCGCATGCCCCCAGCATAATGACGCAAAACGAGGTACATGCCCCCCAAGCTTTATTGCATTCAAAAAAGTGGATGGAATGAAGGTTCACTTTCGAGATCTTGGAAAGACTCGACCTGTATTTTACGAGATCTTAATCAAAAGACTCAATTTGGAAAGGGAGTTGTTTCATTTTTTAGTAAGGTTGACACAGTAAAAGAATTATCCTCATAACCCTTGTTTCATTTTTTAAACGAGGTTGGTGCTGGAAACAAGAACTCTCCTTGGTACGCCTAATTTCATTTTTTAAGGAGCTTGACACAGGAAAGCGAACTATGCTCTGCCCGAAATTCATCATAATGAACAAGAAGTTGGGGCTTCCAAGAGTGGCTCTCCCGGTGGGAGGTCAACATCTTGGAAGTCAGGACCCAATGCCCCCAAAACACTATGCATGACGGCGGCATTGTTGGATACAGGTATGGGATAGGTGGCCACGTAGTTGATTTGTGGGGAGGCAGATACAACTGGTGGATGAAAACTAGGAGGGGACGACAACTGCGTCGGAGGCATCGGGGGACTAACGAATGGCAATTGATCGATAGTCACCATTCCTCCATCGTGCGGGAAGTAAACCACACGGAAAAGCGAAGAGACAAGGGCCCCCATAGCATAAACATAATCGCGACCAAGGAGAAGACTGAAATCTAAAACACCTTGGGTAACCAACACGTCGATATAGACAGTTTTACCTCCCAAAGTAATAGGAAACTTCGGGAGGACTCCTAGACATGGACAGGCTCCTCCGTCAAAATCCAACAGATTCTGCGTGACCGGCTCGAGCTGCAGGGAACCTAAAGCTTGCCAAGTAGTGTACGGCATAAGACTGACCGATGCACCTTCATCCAGAATAGTGCCAGGTACTGCCTTATCATAGGCAAGTACCATAACTTGGAAAGGCACATGGGATGGAAGGCGGAAAGCGGTTAGGTGACTCCAATCAAAGGAGATGGCCTAACTACTTGGTGGGGGAATTGTATGATTGCCCCCATGCTCCATAAGAACCGAAGAGGGACTTTCGGGAGCAGCTGGGATATGAGAGTCATTTCCAGACTCAGGGGAATCTGAGGAGACGAGAATAACATGGGAATTACACCCTTCCAAAACAGAGTGATCGGGTGGTGAACTCGAGTCGACACTCTTTCCGACCAATAGTTGGTCTGGAACAGGCTGGGCAAAGCCAGGTTCAGGAAGAGGAGGCTGGACAAGAAAGGAATTTGAACCAATCTCGTTGTCAGCAGGGGGACGATCTGCAGCTGCAGAAAGATGTTGATATCCAATGGGGAGTTGGGGTGAGGGAGCCGTGAGACTTTCCAAGACGTCGGAGGCTTTATCCATGAGCGGACAAAGGTGAAGGAGATGATTGCCTTCACAAAGTCTGCAAGGGACTCGAATCTTCCCTTTTCCTTTACTATTCCCAACTGATAGGGTAGCATCGCCGTGAGATTTAGAGGGTGATGAGGGGTGGGCCGGATCACAGGACCATACTTCTAAGACCCTGGGAATGCCAGGACAATCGCGAAGAAGGTGGTCATCCTTGCACAATCTACAAGGAAACTTGACCTTTCGCGGAGGAGCAGAAGGTGGCCCGACTTTAGGTGTACTCGAGGGGGTAGTTGTGCTTTTAGCCTCTCCCTTGAGAGCCTGCTTCTTCTTCGTCTTCTTCTTCCTCTTCTTAGCCACCTAGTTACTCGAGTCGGGACTTTCACCAGGCGAAGTAGAATATGAGGACATAGAAGTGGGCTTAGAAGGGGAGAGGTCCACCTTGGAATCAACATGAGGTTGTTCAGGTGGAGGGACTGATTGATCAGTAGGTGAGACGGTAGGGACCAGAGAGGTTGAGAACAACCAAACAGGCAACCCAACAGTTAACCCTGGGAGGGACAACGTTGCCATGTAAGGAGCACCAACATTCCCGAGAGGAGGGAAATGACCAGGATTCCCGTCAGGGGGGGAGCTTGGGTTGGTGAACCCCGAGAAAGTTGCCATCAAGAACAAAAAAGAAACCTACTCAAGCTAACGCGAACAAGACCTAACCAGGTAAATGTGAACGCGGCCGAATAAATTTTAAGACAAAGGAACTGAACTTGACCTTTTCATGTTTTAAAAGTCGAGAAAAGGACAAAAAGGTGACTCTAGTCGCCTTCGAATGTTTTGTGAGCCCGAAGTGACAAACTGCTCAAGTGAGCCTTTTCTTTTAAGGA